>JASFCY010000108.1:0-19126 GCA_036940585.1 Cyathus olla
CTACTGAGCACCCAGTTGTGAGCTACTAGAGCCTAACCCCAGCCTCACAGGAATGACTACCTGGTTTTGAACTGGTGTACTAAAGACAGCCTCATACCAGAGAATCAGTTCCAACAGTTGGTACTCCTATCTACAAAGGTTACAACACACTATAAGGGCAGTGCAGCTCAAAGACTACAGTCCAAGCTTGAGGAGATCTTGAGGTGAATAAAGAGTGAATATGGGATGAAAGGTATTGGAGAAGTGATAAGAGAAATATGGGTAAGGATGAGAGAGATAAGAGAGAGAGATGAGAAAGAAGTGATGAAGATATAGAGGAGAGAGGAAGGTATGAGAGTTAAGGATAAAGAGATGGAGTTGTCTGCATAGCTTCAATCTACTGTCAGGACAACACTTAGACAAGGCCACCTAACAATAAACAGAAGACTGAGGGAGAGAATCAATGACTAGGAAAAGTGAAAATCCTGAGAGATTGAAGCTGGAGAATACCTATTATACATGAGGGTTTATATACTTCTAAGGATTTACTATCTAACTACTACTGAAGGAATAGTATGGAAGGTAGAGGAATAATGCTTACTAAGAATGATATTATAAGGAATAGTATGGAATGTAAAAGAACAATAATGAACTAAGAATAAAGTTATGGAATATAATAGAAAGAACTAAAAGGATAATGACTAAGCATGGGGCTAATGCAAAACAATCATTAAGGCTGTTGCCAAACAAACAACTACTGAGGCTATTACCAAACAAACAACTACTGAGGCTATTGCCAAACAAAAATCAAGGCTGATGCCAAACAAGTCAAAATGGCCTATCTGGAAGTAATTTCTAACAGGAAAAGGCAAGGATAATGAAGTAGTGAAGGGGGAGAAGGAAGAAAAGAAAATTGTAACTGTGGATGAATCTGATCTAGGTATGTTATATATTATATTAGAATATCATCTCTAACATATTTACAAAGATATTCAAATGTATAGTCCTCCCAGAGCCTTAGCTACCCTCTCTTTGTTATCACCAATTTCTAGTAAGGCAGATCTTAAGTAGTCATCATCCACTACTGATAAGATATTTATATATATTTCTATATAATTATAAATTTACAGAATTAAATAGATGGCATATTCCAAGGGCATGCAGTTGGAAACAACTTTAGGTTTGCTGGTAATCAAGATAAAATCAGACCTAATTTACCACAGGAGATAGATATAGAATGCATGGTTCATCTAATTATGTCAGATGGACCAACTACCTATAATTCTACTTTGTTGAATGTGGAAAATCCCCCTTGAGCTTTTCAGGTTGAGGTTACATTATACCTTCAACCTGTGCTGGAGTCTATTGAAGGAAGAATGTCTCCTATTCTTCATAAGTCAATCTATGTGTAATTTAGATGGTTTACTAATTTGTATAATTATACTTAGATGAAAATCATTGTATTATAATGTATGATACCAGCTGTAACACATGGAATGTTATGGGCAGGTACAAGAATATTGGCAAGAAAGAAAAAATTCAATGGAGTCCAAACAATCAAGATACTATTGTTTATCTAGCAGCTGTAATTTATTTTATTTCTTACTTTATATTTTCTAATTACTATTACAGGTTGATCCTATTACCCCCATTGTGGAATCTGGCTTAAGTTAGGCTCAAAGATTTGGCAGTACTCCTAGAGGATTTGTTTCTTCTGAGAGTATCATTGCCTCTGAAGTGGATGCTGCCTTGCCTGCTGATTTATCTGAGAAAGAGATTCTTATAGTTTTAGCTTATAAGGTGGATAAGTCACTCCTTGGACATGGGGGAAAGTAGTCTATTCAGATGGGTTGGAGGATTTATCAAGAAATTCAAAAGATTAATCAGATGATTGAGAATAATTCCAGGCCATGGCCATTTGGTATTTCCAAGCCTCCCTACACAGAGCACTCCAAAATCTTTGGAGCCAAGACTACTACTTGGTATAAATGGGAGAAGATTCTCAAGCACAATCCAAAGTATTCAGAGATGGTAAAGTGACTTAATATTAAGGGACCAACAGATACTAATACTCTCCTAATCAGAATCACCAACAAATATTATGGATTTTTTAAATAAACTGTATCTCATGGCTGACTCAAGAACAGCTTATATATGTATTGACAAAGCCTGTCTTGTTTTTTGCACTGTTGTAAGATATTATGCATATAAGAATTGGCTACAAACAAGTAGATTTGTTGTTGACAGCTATCATTATACAAATCATAAAGCTGATGATGAATTATGCAGAACATTCTGCAATCCAGCTCCTAGTAATGGTTCTACTCCTAAATTGGTAATTATTGAGCATGATAGATTTGGCCATCTATATATATAAAGAGCTTTCAATATACAAGTAAGTATTAATTTAAAATATGTATCTACTACTTACTAATATTACACTAAGCATGTGAACAACTTAATGCATGGCTTGATGGATTTGAATTTACTCTTAAAGGAATGGCAGTTGCAAATTTTAACTGGTTTATGCATACTCTTTTATTTTATCACACAAGATAAAAATTGTATAAACAAGCAAGGAGATTAGTCAGCTTGAGTGGTAACCTCCCTGAGGATGAACATACAGAGGGAATATAACAATATATTGTAAATAGATAGACAATATCTAATATTCATATAAAGTATGTCAAATATTTCAATTGATACAGTATTCACTTTGATTTTATATAAATTTTATATTAAATTCATGTGAAATACACTTAGAATACATATTTTTCAAAGCCTTATAAGTCAAATATTCTATTTATAATCATGTGAATTTCATGTAAAATATATATAGAATATATGTATTTCAAAGTCAAATAAGTCAAATATTTTATATGCAATTCATATAATTTTCATGTGAAATTCACATGAAATTACATATATATTTCAGTTATAAGTCATATTTTAGATGAATTTCATGTAAAATTCACCTATACTTCATAATAAATCTTTACCTATTCTTAACCTACTTTTCACTTATTATTCACCAATATTGGAAGAAAGTTGGTAATTTTCACAAATGGTGATGAAGGTGAATTTCATGTGAATTCACCATGAAAGGATGGGGGCATGATAAGTACTGTTCCAATCTACAAAAAACAACAGAAATCTAAAGTTTTCATTGGATTTTGCACTTGTCAAAACTTTTAATTCTCTATATTATTTTGTAAGGTAGGTACAATTCAGAACCATTCCCATCACATGAGATGTAACAAGTGTGATGCATCACCAGAATTTGGTTGAGAAAATGATTCAAATGTGACACACCTTCCATATTTGCACCTCAAATATGAGAATCTCAAGTTTCAAAAATCTAGTGACATTCTGTAACCATGAAATATAAAAAAATCATAACCATAGGCTTTTAGCTATTGTAAATTAGAACAAAACTATGGTTACAGAATTTTGAAGAAATGGTCTTTACAAATCTAGTAAGATTTTTGGATTATTCCTCTGCCAAATAGCTCTCAAATGTCATGCTTTAGTCATGTGATGGAATCTGTTCTGAATTGTACCTACCTTTTATTTTTAAATAAGGCTCAAACTTGAACAAAGTGCATTTTATTTTGTATGTCATTTCACAATAAGCAAAATATGCCCCTGCCAGGAGTAAGTAGTATAATCCAAAGATAACCTTGTGCATGCATAGAAGTCACCATTGTTTGTATTTTGTTTACATCCTTTTTATATCAGCCAGCTTATAAAAATCTTAATAGATGCTCACTTAGTTCAGTGGGTTGGTTTGCTTTAGACAAAAGTGTAGTATGGGAGCATCTGTATTCCTGGGAGGTCCCATTGGAATATGGCAGAATACTATGGGCTCCTGATTTTGGAGAGTACTACCTGAGCCACCTTCCACTTGGAGATGGGAACTTTGACCAAATTGACCAAAAGTCTAACCAGGATTTAAAGTTTGACCAGATTGCAGAATGGCCCTATTGAAAAATCTATTGCAGTCTGGACTCTGTAAGACCTCCCAAATCCGAAATTGCAATTAGCTGAGCTCCAGCATCTTGGCACATGGACACCTGGAAGAATCTATTCACCATAGACCCAAATAGATTGCAATAGTCCAATATGTTGGAGTCTAAAATTTTTATCTGAAGTACTCTATTGTCCCATAACATGGTTAACAGGTTCTATAGAATCCAATAGAATATATTTGTACATCTACAGGGTGATAACATAAGTGTTGGAATACACAATTACCTTGCTACAACAGCTACTGTCTCCACCCACTGCATTTCCTTTCTCTGGCCTCAGACTCATTCCAATCTTGCTTATTTTTGACCCCAATGGAATCTTTGGCTCTTGTTTTAAGTTTTGAAGGTAAAGGTAAGGATTTGGAGGAGCTGGCTGCCAGTATCTTCATCATAGTCCTCTGGTATTTTAAAGATACACCAAACCCATTCAAAATGAGAGGTGGGAATGAAATTTTCAGGGAATGTGAGAATGTTGGAAGATAACATAGCCTGATCTAAGTACATTTAAGAAAAAACTATGCTATTTGTCTGAAATTAAGAGTGCCGAGAATGGTTTATTCAAGTTCCATAAATATGGAGAGGGATCCTGAGGCCTTTCCAAATTTAAGAATCTATTGCAGTCTGTAGGATCTCCCAAACTTGAGATTGTGATTAACTGAGCTTCAGCATCTCAGCACACAGCTACCTAGAAGAATCTATTTACAATGGACTCAAATAGATCCTTATGGGAAGTCATCCAGTTATCCAATATTGCTTCAGGTTTTGTCATCAGACCATATTTGAAAGTCAAATGGTATTTTGCAAGGTTCTGTATCCCTTGCAAATTGAAGCTTCCAACTTTGAAAAGTTTGAAGGTAGTGAACAAGCAAAGTCAGATACAGCTATAAGTCTTAGAAGGCAGATTCTTAAAATGTGACTTTGTTATACATTTTGATAGGTAAACATAGACAATGACAGTATTACCACATGAAACTACAAAAGCAAGACAGAAGTTAGCATGGTGAGATTGATATGTCCCAAGTTTTAGTGTTTTTAGCTAACAATTCAAAATCACAGACTCCAAGCTATAAGTCAACATTTATCCCTCCAGAAGCCCTTTTATATGTACCTAGAAGCTGTAAAATCTACATTGAGCAAATGTTTCCCCTGAAATATGGGTATCCTCTGTGACTTCCTTAACCATATTATAATCTTCTGTAGGAATACTACCAGAAGAGTGTCTCTATAGGGAATGTGGGAATCATTATGCCTAACAGTGGCTTGAACTTTTTGTTCAACATTTGGTTGTCAGCTCAGGATTCCATAAATCCAGATGATCTTCCCAATGATTTTAGCTCTATTCCTCATCCCAAACAGAGAACATCCTTTCAAACTTTATTTAATTATGGTGGCAAGGTATCAAGCATGGTGATCAAAACTGATATTGATGCAAATACCAGGTAAATAATTGTATTCACATAATACTTGGCAACTTACATATATGTTTTAATAGGGATATTTATTATACCTACAGGAATTGTGATAAAGAGGCAGTTCTTTCAATGTCCAGTGGTACTTATTAAGAAGAGCTGATGAACAAGTTCAACAAAGGATTTTATTGCAAAAAATGCATTAAGTTGGTATAAGTATGCCCAACTGAGCTGTAGTCATGAACTGGACTGTCATTCACTTTATTTGGTGGCTGAATGCATAAAATCAAAGACATGGGGAATTGCCACTTTTGACACAGAGGTGCAAGATCATCATACCTCACTGGTTAAAGAAGAAACACACTATTCCAATGGTCCTTCACATATATGGAAAAAGTCTGGGGAAGCAATATCCTCTTGAACTGGTCCATTACCAGACCCTGGTTCTATATTGGAAAATGGTATTGATGCTGATATGTACAATCAATGTCTATTTTTAAGTGGCTTCAAGATTTCATTGTTAGAGAAGACATGGAAAAATATATGTGATTTAGAAGACACAGTGACTATGAATAAAAATGAGGAAAGGCCATTTTCTTCTGATAAATCTCACAAGGATAGGGGTAGCAAGAGGCCTAGTAATGATGAAAATGTATATGAAGCACAATCATCATCTACAGATCTGGGCAATAATATCACTATAAGTAATTTTCCATTGAAAAATACAGTGAGTATATCATCAAGTAACAAGATTCTACTCCTTACATTACTACACAGCTTTTTCATCCCTTAAACACAATAAATGATATGCTTCTCACTCAGGTAAGAATACTTCAGGTTACTTTTACTTCTGTGAGAATTTCTAAGGAGTATATGCTAATAGGTTCCAGAAGCTTCTTTTGCCATTATGCATGATAACTTATGGTGTGATATTATCAAACAGGTTAGGATTAAAAACATTATGACTTAGCTTGGAAACTTATAATCTCACAAAAGGGCAATTATAATGCAGAAAAAGTTCACAAAATGATACAAGACTATTGTGTTGTAGAATATGCCAAAGGTATTGTAATGTACCTGATTCTCTTATAAGAGTAACCAAATGTTTACATTATGCATAGATACAGGCACATGCACTATAGAACTGAGATAAATTTGTCATTGAAGCCTTTTCTATCATCTGAGATATATTAGTCAACAACCCAGAAATGCCTGATCTGTACAACAATGCCTTTGATGTCACCAGAGAAATCATTACTCCAGATACTTCTCTTATCCAAAATGGTTAGCAGTGTATTGGAAGAGAAACATGCGGTTGAACACAAGGCAATTGTGTGGTTGGGTATTGCTCAATATATCACTGACTACAAGGTCAAAGACCTGCTGGTCTTCATTGAAGGAAAAGATTTTCAGGCAAATATAAATAAAGCTAATGCCAAGAAGGACAGTAAGAATTATCACAGTTAATGATACCAACATCTTCATCTTTGATACTTATCACTATCTTTATCTCTGATCAGGGGTTACTTCCATATTGAGTCAGAATCCTGATCTCAGGACTTCCTACAAAGCAGAGCAGATCATTGGCACAAATGTTCCCACTCTGAATAGATGCATGCATATTGACAACAAATATATGGAAATAATACAGTTGTTTAAAGATGGTGTTATTGATCTTGAAGAGTTCACAGAATATATAATAGCTCAAAATTCAGAGATGGACAGGCTTGACAAAAAGATTACAATGACAGGTAAGAGTTGTCTGCCAATACCAAGGCTTGTTGATATTTACTGCCATTCTCCATTTTACCAACTCCCCTCATCATGGGTTCCAAACTAGAAGGCCATAACACTCATGAATGCTTGATAATTATGAAGATGTATAAAGCCAGTACCATTACTATTAAAGAGCAAGCAAAACTATTGCAGTTTATTAGAGGAGATAATGAACAGACAATCACACCCAATGTGGTCATGATGGTTGAGAAAGGTAAGAATTGTCATGATCAATGGTGCTTGGGCTTTAATATCTAATACTACATACTACTGTAGACTATGATGATTGCAGGGCCAAATTTGAAGCCATTTAGAGCATTGGAGTTGAAAACATTTTAGATGCAGTCAATAAACAAAAGGATGTGAATGATGACTGTGTAATAATGATCAAGTCATTCAAACAAGGGCTTATCACCATTGAAGATCTAAATGATAACCTGACTGAAAGTACAGTAAGAATCAATGTGGATATGAAAATGCAAGGTAGGGTTTGTCACTGATGCCACTAAGCCTTGTTGATACTTGCTACTATATTTATTGATGATATGCCCCAGTTGTCACTGCACCCACATCCAACCAACATCATAGTCCCAATATGAATCCCAGTGGGAAATATACTAATATCACAGGGACTGACCTCACCAGCTTCCTATTGTTTAATGATAATGTAGAGACATTTGGCAAAGTTCATAGAAAAGTACTTGAGGTGCAAAATACAAACAGAAAATACTTTGAAGCTGTTCAAAATTTGGCAGCAGGCACTAGCAGTGGAAACAATATCATGGGAGTGGGTGTGAATATAAATGCATTGCATTATTTAAAGGAAATTCAAATGAGTGAGGTATGGTTATTAAATTAAACTTGTTTTATCAAATTTAACATTTTCTCAGTATTATTCTCTGAAGAAAATAGGAATGTTTATTAAATCATATTTGTTGCATCAATTTAACATTTTGTATTACTAGATGAATGAAGAGTTACTAGTTTCTCAGCTCCATTATGCTTATGACTTAGCATGTACTACTTATCTTTTCACCCCTCCTAAATACAATTTATGGTACTAGAAAGACCCTTAAGAATAAAGTGTAACTTAAATCTAAATGAGACAAGCCAAGGATGAAGGCTAGAAATTTGACTTGAAGCTTGATTAATGATTCCTAAAGCTTAAAGGGCTGTTAAAAAGTGATGGTAGTCATGTAGTGTTCTATAAAATGGCATTGTTTTTGGTGAACAACTTCCTGACAGGAAAAATTGCATTCAACACACTAATGCATCAACAGAATGACTTTTAAACAACACCACACTCCTTGCATTATTAGTTACTCTAGAGTTCTCAGTGATAGTTCTGTGTAGAGCAGGCATTCTTACTTGCACTATGAAACAGAACAATTTACAGTTTTCAGTTTCCCTCAAGCTTTCCTCTAAATATTCTCCTCCATACACCACTTGCAATATTCTATCATGAAAGTTCAAAACTCATTGCAATGTATTAAGCCTCAACCTGGATTTTTATGTATTTTAATATAGTTACAAGAAAGCCTGCAGGAATATGCAGTAAGCATGCAGTACTGTACAAACTGTTCAAAAAACTGCACAATACTGTGTGTTTACTGCACATTCTCTGATCTCAATCAAATTATTTTGATCAAGACTTCAAATTCTCAATGGCATCCTTTGATATCATTATAATTTACTCAAGATTTACTTCTATACATATATATGAAATTTGATTCTCTGTCTGTTGTTTCAAATTTGTATAACATTCCAGGTAAATCCAAGATAAGCCTATTAAGTAATTACAGTTGGGCTTTACATTGTAGGGATTTTTTCAGCAACACCCAAGTGGTGTGTGGTGCAATCTACTTAGAAGCTAGTACTAAGGGATGATTAAGGCAAGTACTATGAAGGAAAGGGAATATGAATACTTATAATCTCCAAATTATTTCCAACTACACAAACAGAGATGAGTAGAATGGAGCACAGATTTGGGAGGGAATATGTTTTAATTACTACCCATCTACTGCACACTACTGCATGTCTACTGCATACTTACTGTGCATTACTGCATACCTATCACTTGCCTACTGCACAATATTGCACAATATTGCATGCAAACTACACATTGCACAATCTCCTTATCATTTGGTCATTGCCAAGATTTGGCCAAGATGTGATAACTGCAGTACAAAATGGTACATTTTATGAGTCCATGAAATAAATTACATAATCATGCATTCATTACCTAAATGTCACAACAGACAAGATTAATATTTTTGGTCAAAATTTGTCTTTGAAGATGCTCAGAGACAATTCAAAAATATTCCAGGTATATGAAATTATAATAAACATTTCCAAATACCACTGATCATTTGAAGATGTTTGAAGACAATTCCAATCAATTTAAACAATTTAATTCATTTGGAATCATTTTAGAGTATCTCTGGATGATTCAAGACATTTAAAATTATAATAGAATATTTCCAAATCCTCTATATCAATTGAATATATCCAAGTCAAGCCTCTGAGATGATTTAAGGAGGTTTGAATAGTCATAGAACAATTACAGTACAATATCTTATGTCTATTAATGCCTTTACTTAAACAAAAGAGATATTATTGTACTCTAGGTTAATGAAAACCTCTTACTTTCCTCCCTATTGGTTATATTGTACTCATAATAACTCAGAAGGCAATATTAACAAACTATTAAGTACTTTCCAACAATGGCACATTACCCTTATATTATTATATAACTTTCCATTATGTTGAGGGCTGGTGTGTAACAATTGTGTTGCTTGACTTTAATGCATCTGGCTTTCACTTGGAATTAAAGTTATAATTTGTAATAAAATAATTTTGCACAGTATCATATATTACTTCTATATTACTGTGAACTACACAAATAAGTTTGATCAACAACCAAGTATATTTCTATTCTAAGTGAAGTATATTCCCACCCTAAGTAAACTGCACAGATTATTTGATCTACTGCACAAATACTGTACACTGCACATTCCTCATAGCCCATTACAAGATATGTGGTTAGCAGTTATAATATTCCTATAAGGCTTTTTAATGAATCAGCTTCCATACAATGCCTTCTCAGCATGCCTCTCAATATGGTTCCATTTATCCAAAATCCATACACTCTCTTGTAGTATGCCTACAAATATTTCTTAATCATAGTTGTAAATAGTTTGTCAGAGCAATACTTAGATAAGGCCACCTAACAATAAACAGAAGACTTAGGGGTGAGAATCAATGACTAGGAGAAGTGGAAATCCTGAGAGATTGAAGCTGAGGAATGCCTACTGTACATGAGGATTTATATACTTCTAAGAATCTACTATCTAACTACTACTGAAGGAATAGTATAGAAAGTAGAGGAATAGTGCTTACTAAGAATGATATCATAAGGAATAGTATGGAATGTAAAAGAACAATGATGACTAAGAATGATGTCATATGGAATATGATAGAAAGAACTAGAAGGATAATGACTAAGCATGGGGCTAATGCAAAACTATCATTAAGGCTGTTGCCAAACAAAAAACCACTGAGGCTATTGCCAAACAACAATCAAGGCTGATTCCAAACAAGTCAAAATGGCCTATCTGGAAGTAATTCCTGACATAGTTATTGTTGGATGACCAGTTATCCTCAGTAAAAATAATCAGTTAAACCTAGTCTGTAAATGTAAGAGAATGGTGGACAGTGGTCATTATGATTAGTCTGCAGTTGGGCTACAGTACTAAAAAAGCTTGATTAATTGAACACAGAGAATAGTCAGCATAAAGTTTTATTTCAGTTGCATTACAGTAATATTTTGGTATGATTTGGGATATGTTATTTTTTTAACTCTTAAGGTCCAAGCAAGTATTACACACTGGAAAAAAAATGCATCCTAAAGCCAAGCTTCAGATATTATATATGTGTCTACTAGTAAGTAACAATGATTCCACAACATAAATTTTGTTGTTGGCCTCTCATTAGCACTTGTACTTGCAGCTGGAGCTTGACTTAATACACATTCTGACCTACTTTGAATTAGTCTAATACCATTATAAATTCTTGAAAATGTTTTGCAGGGGGTATAGATAAGGGGAGAACCAAGTAGTATGGAGGGGATAGAGATAATGGGAAGAAAGAAGATGCAAGCATAGAGACCACATTGTTTGGCTATAGTAAATACATCAAAAAAGGATAAATAAAAGGTAAATAAAGATTAAGTCGAAATTTGAAGTCAATTTGAAGGAACAAGTATATAGTGTTGTACTACATACAATGTAGTTTACAAAAAGCTAGGAGACAGTGTAAAAGAATATATATTGAACTGCAGAATAAGTATATCTAAACAATGTGATGGTAATTGATAAGTTGACTGAGATAAGATCAAGATAAGATAAATCTCAGAATACCCCAGCTTATCTCAGTATTACCCAGATTAACCAATAATTCTCAGATTGATCATAGAAGAACTCAGTACAGGTTCTTACTGGGGATTAACTCCCAGTAAGAACCTGTACTGAGCTGCACCAAGATCATCTGAGTTCTCAGTATACATCTATAAACCTCAGAATTTTGTTATTTGAAGTATTGACTTTAGTGAAACTTGTAAATGTTTTAATACAGAAGTATAAAGAAATACATATAGTATTATAATATATTTTAAATTTGTTGAATAGCCTATAAAACCTCTAAGTCATGGCACAGAAACCAAGTTATGCCTATGGTGATTTTTTGAGCAATTGGAACAGCATAGTCAAGAGTGGCAGTATGGTGATGAGCAATGAAAAAGTGAACTCTCATTCATTGTTTTAATGATTTTTATATTCACCAGAGTACAATCTATGAATATCTATTTATTATCTGGGGTTCCTCAATGTATATAAATAATACATTGTGATTTACAAAAATGCACAATTTTATGCCTGGATGCACATGAGGCATCACAACAGGTTTCAAAGGAATTGGGGAGGAATATAACTGTATTGATGGGGTATGGGAAATTCTATGTAAGGAATGCTGAGATCAACTTGGAGACAGCATTCCATCCAAATCACATCTTCTGCTACATTACAGGACTATTAACTAAGTATATTGACATTGCATGAGCTGTTCCAACTGAAAATTAGTGTTGAAAATTGAAACTCATACTGCTTTTGGTATACTCACTGACTGACAATACTCATCCTGCACTCACTTGGGATACAGGCTGATGTACTAGTACAGCATATAGACTGATTGCTTGTCTTATTATAAAGATCATTTTGTTCAATGGGAATTGAGCCAGCTAAAGGATAAATTAATAATGTACCACACATGGCAATTTGACAGCAATGCACAATTCAAGTATGATTAGTTGTCTTATTATTAAAAAATATTCATTCAATTGGGGTTAAACCTGAGTTGAACCCATGACATGTTCATATAATTTATGAAGGTAATGTACAACAACTTGCAACAATACACATGGTACTGGCAATGCACAGATACAACTTACCAACAACATACAACTTGCATGTAACAATGTCATTTTCTGTAGGCCCCTTCTTTCTGTAACATGCTTATATCAAGCTTCCTATATTCATGTAGCCATTGAATTCTAAGCATTTCAATGAGAACATTGCTCAAACTGAGAGTTAGACTCAGAAACCAGAATATATTTATCTGTATGGCTGAAGATAATGGTGGGACATCAAAAGTTGATAGTGGTGAAATATTTTCTGGCAGACTACTACCATCTATTTTGAGTACATCCAGTTGTGAAGATATCTGTGTCAGAAGCATCACTGTGATGTAGAGCATGCATTCCACCTGTACTGCTGAAATTGTTAAATTGTGCTTTTGTCATATTCCTCATTCCCTTACCACATTCCCTATATTTTCTCACAACTCATACCTATTTAAGTTGCCTACATACATTTTTGAAATACAAGTTATTTTCTCCCCAATGTTCACTCCCAGAGCTACTTCACAAGGACCCAGGACATATTAGACAGATATCTAACAGCTTATATTTCTTTGTCAAGAAACCTTCAAGCAGAAGTCTGACTCTACAGTGGCATTATTGAGGTTGGGCTGTAGAGATTTATATGACTCCACTACAAATGCTGTGACAGTCATGGCAAATAAGCCAGCCTATATTAAGTATTATAAAACTTGTCTTTCCCATGTTAGTGTCCTGAAACTTATGAAAATCCACAAGTTCTGAATATTCATCTCCCAAGCATTGCATTTTCCTGAATCATATTTTTCAACAAGATCCTTTAATGTTTCCCATGAAGAGTCCTTTTTGTCTTCAGGACTTGGAAAGTTAAAAATATGATAATCCTTATATGACCAAGGCATTATCTTATGACATGTGGAATCAGAACCTATTCTGACAAAATTTAAAGAATACACATATGCCTTTTGTAGATTTTCCATTGGAATTCATTTCTTTCATTTCCTTATTAATTATGAGTTTCTAAATACAAGCCCAGAACATAGATAAGTATCTTCTGTCCTTGTTTGGGAGCTCTTGGCTCTGTTGTAACAGAGGTAGATGTGGCATTGTCAGTCATGATGAGGAGAGTGAAAAGGTCAGAGGATAAAGGGGGCTGTGGCCCATAATCCATGTCAACTGACAGTATATATAGACATTATATATGTGACTAATATCCATGCTGCATGCATGCAGTGATGTTCCTGACAGTGTCAGCTGCTGTCAGGCTGACACACTGATACTTTTGACATCAGTTGAGTCATCCTGCAACTTTGACCAAAAGTTTGACCATGGAGTCTGATTGGTTAAAAGTATGGAGAAGCCAATCAGATTTTGTGAATATAAAGTTTGCAAAACAACTCTAATGTGTTAAATATCAGAGTATGATCATGCAAAATAGTTACTCAGAAAGTTGAAATCATATGATTGTTAATATCTTTAATAAGTTGTTGATAAGTGGTTTATATAACTACATTAGTTTCTTCCACATACAAATTCAACCATAAATTAACTGCAGCTGATAAGTACACTCATTCAACACTCAATTTTCCAATGTGTAGTGGTTAATGAGGCAGCTTATTTGCTTGATACTCACTGGCTTCACCCATACATTACATCACAATAGTATCAAATATTTTCAAACACTTTTCATCTCTGTGGAGCACATGGAATATGAGGTTATGCACTGGCTCCACAGAGATGTCTGATACTTTTTTGCCCATTACTGCATGCATGTGTTATTATTCAATATTTTTACTCTGTGAGAGCTACAAATGCACATATATGGTTTTAATCAGACAGGAAGTATGTGACATGGCACAACAATCAAAGGCACAAGGCAGATTTTTTACAGAAGAGGCAGATTTTTATGAAAAGCAAGACAATTATGATCATTTCCATCACAAATTTTCAACTCTGTGTTTCAGCTGTTAGAGGACCTGGGAAAATTACAGTAAATGTTGTTCTAGAAAATGTTCAATTTTCCACATTTTTGTCCGAAATTAGAATGATCTAGCAAAAAAATTTGGAAGCTGTCTGGAATTTTGGAATGACCTCATATGGCACTTATACAGCACTATTTTTTTTAAAGAATTTTTTAAAATGACATACAAAGATGCTGTTTTTGTTTTAAATGACTTTATGTTCATCCTCAGGAAAATCAATACCTAAGTACCATTAAGTTTTCTATTGGAGATTCTAACTTCTAAATTCTAATGGCCTTGTGTGATCTGTAAAAAGCATAGTACTTATCTTCTTGAGACCAAAAGAGGCTTAGTGATACTTATAGCTTAAGTGTTAGAACATTATAACTTCATACCAAGTGCAATGATGAGCTCATTGGTTACTAGCATCTTCAGGCTGCTTCTTAATGCCAAGCAAAAAAGAATAAATTATTCTCATGCTGTTACAGGCTCCTACACATTGCACACTACCTGGATTCAAATGCCAATGGCCCAATACTTATCTCTATCAAGGCAAAATTATCAATTGCTGTCTTTACCACTAAGCTGCAAAACTTTTCAAAAGCTAGTAAGGAACCACTTGTTTTACAAAGAAGATATATGTCCGCATTTTTGGAATGTTATTTTGTGCTCAGAGACTCAAACTTGTCTGCTTTTGAAATGACATAAGGGGTTAGTTTTCAAAAATTTTGTCCACTCCACAGAATGACATTTACATACCATAATTTTCCCAGGTCCTGCTCAGTAAAAATGATCAGTCAGGCCTAGTTAGTAAATGTACAAGACTGGTAGACAATAGCCATATTATGGTTAGCCTGCAGTTGGATTACAGTACTAATAAAATTAGCTTAATTGTATTCTGAGAATAGTTAGTTGAAAGTTATATTTCAGATGCATTATGGTAACATTTCGGTATAATTTTGGTCATGTCATTTTTTAAAAACTTTTATGGTCTAAGCAGTATTACACACCAGTCAAAAATACATCCAGTACTTAAGCTTGAAGCCAAATAAATACACTTTGGATATATCTCTAAGTTATAATGGTTCCACAACATCAGGTTTATTGTTAGCCTCATGTTACTCTTATACCTGAGCTAATGAGTTTTAAGACTCAATCTGAATTATAGTTGATTTAGTCTGATACTGTGGTAGGGATTCTAGGGACATTGGCATAAATATTTATTTCAAACTGTTTCATTGCTGATTCTCTTTTATTATTTATCTTCCTACCCCCTTACTTTCCATCAATTTCTTATAACTACTCTTACTCTTATTTTTGTTTTATCTTTTGTTTTATTTGTGGTCTAAACATAGTTTCACTCTTTTTCTTCATTTCAAAGCACACATTCAATATTCAATATGTATTTACAGGTCTAAGTTAGAGGCTCTAGCCAAACAACTCAAATGGATAACTTACTTGTGCTTACCTCTTTTGTTTACATTGTTCATTTACCTACTTGCCACATACTTACCTCACTTCCCCTTTCTATCCTCCCTCTCTCCAATGACTTCAAGGCCTCAAGGTTCAAAGCTGGCATTATGCTTTGTCCAGGGATTAGGGTATTTCCAACCATTATTATTTGTTCATTAGATAGAAGTAGGACTCAGTTCTGGGCTTCTATTCTCTTGTTCCCTCTTCAGGTCAATTTGTCAATTTCACATGATTACTAACCATTCTCTTGTACAATAGCTCCCATGTTATTTCTTTTATGATACAGGATCTTTCATTACCCTGGTTCCTGAAGTAACAAGTGAACATAGCTACAGCATCCCACCACCTGACTGTGGAGCCTTGCATACAGCCTAGACAGCTATGACTATCTTGGAAGGGATAGTCCCATCTTGACTGGTCTCTTTTCTTTGATTTCATCAAGCAGGTATCAAGACTGTGGACCTTTTGTCTCAATGGATTAGGGTGGTATGACTCTTCATTTTCTCATATAGCTTCTCTACATATCTTCATTTTTTTCTTCATTTTTTCTTTTCTCTATGTATGCTTTTTCAGTTCTTGTGACTGATGTCAAGTGTACAAGTACCTAGTAGTGTTTCTCCTTGTCTTATATTTAGTACTCTATAATATATTGATAATAAGACTATAATATATCTGATGTCTGACCTCATTATTACAATGTAATGACTGTTACCTAACTATTTAACTACCAAAAATCAATTTTTCCACTGATCTAGCTCTGTCCCAAATCTGACCAATTGCTGAATATGAACTGACTATAATTTGACCTAAATTTAATATTAACCCAACTGATTAGCAGACTAAAGTCCAACTTATGTCAGACTACCAGATAATCTAGTCCTTGTAAAGTTCTTACCTGATTCTGACTTGTCCAGTCAGACAATATGTGGAAAAGACTGCACAGAATCAAGACAATAGTCAAGTTGAACTATTAACCTACAAATGTCTTACATTGCCCAAAATTATCTGACTGATTGTATTTACTAAGGATCCTGCTGCTAGGTATCTTGGTTAGATATGAAAATTTTGGTTAAACTTTCAGTTAGTCTGTTCAGGGTCTCCTGAATAAAGTGAAAGTATACTTTCACTCCATTATTTCTGTGTTCTGCTTTTCACTCTTGTACATAGCATAGTCAGGGTTTGAAAAGGCATGGTTATTAGTGCTTAGTTAGTATAAAGTGGAATACACACTGGCATGTTCCTACAACAAAGATGCAAGTCAGCAAGACATCTATCTGCATGGTTTATTCTAAGGTGGTAAATCAATTAGTAAGTGAATTGAGAATGAGAATGAAATATAGAGAATAAGGCAGAGTGTTAGAGTTTAAGCATTAGAGGAGGAGGAAGTAAGCCATCAATAAATTTCTCCCACTGGAACTAGATACAAAGGTTTATATACTAAAAATGAAGTGAAACAAATATCTAAAAGAGGAAAGGCACTGTAAAGTGGAGGTTAAAGGGGATATAAGTATGTTTCAGAAGGAGTGAGTTGAGATTGTAAATATATGTGTTTTGTAGTACAGGCAGATTGCCTGCTCTACATTAGGGGCTTCTTGAAGGCTTGAGACACATATTTTCATGGCTCAAGTAAGCATCCTATGGAAATTACATAATGTGTATTGAATGTATGGCAAAGAAAACTACAGCAATTGATTAAGTATATTATAAAATATATGACTGCACTATTTATAATATGCAGTTTTATCAGGGTTATATAAGTTTAAAAATGCCATTACTTATGATGTTTAGTAAAGGGATTAGAGGTATAAAGAGATAAAAAAACATAATTCTTAGAACAGAAGGTACTTTCTGATAGGTAGTTAGCTATCTTAAGAATATCAATAACCACTTAATAAAAGTAAGTGTGATTTGAATGACATTACATGACATATGTTAACATTGTAAAATGCAAACAAACCTTGTCCATGTTGTAGAGTTGTGAATGCATGATTTACTAACACTATGAGCCAGACTACAAATCTGTATTGGCATTGAACATTGAAACATTGAAATGTTAATTTATAGCTGTGTAAAGTTATAAGCACACAATGATACTTATATGTAAGTAGGTAAATTTGAGTACTTATTATGTATTTAAGCAAGTTTTCACTCAGTTATACAACTTATAAATAGGGATCAGTGATTGCAGTAGGCATAGAGTGGCAGTCAAGTTCTATCATTTTTGTGTAAGTAATGACCTGCATAAAATTGGTATAAAATACTGGGAAATAACCTAGAATATTTCTAGAATATTTAAAAAATTTAGGGGATAGCTAGTAAATAATCCATGGCCAAACCAGAAGACAAAGAAATAGTAAATCTTTCATACTATGCTGCAAAACAAGCTCAAAGTATTTCAAACTTTCAAGAAATATCTCGGAAATTTTATATACATATTATGCTGTATATTCATCTCATAAATATGACATAAATATGCCTTAAAATTGAAAATATTTAAGCAATTATTAGTAAATAGTTGGAGGATTGAAGTTTTTTGTTGTTTATCATTATCTTGAGAAGTAATGTGCCACCAAATTTTGATGGAAAATGTTGATCTTGCCTGTTGTGCTGTAACCTAAGTACTGTTATTTAAATATTTATGTTCTTGATTATTTCAACTTAGTACTTGCCATAATATTGAAATTCTCCAATTTTGTTCCTTAATTGCTAAATGATTTGAGAGCAAGTAACTATATGAAAACAACATTAAGTGAATAGAACTGGTAATACTTACTGAATACACTGAAAATAAAGTACAGGCATCCCCGCCTTCACTAATTCTCTGTGCCCTTTTCTATCTCATGGTGTGTGTCCTGCTTGTACAGGACTCTGCCACCCAAATATTACCAACTGGTGCCACTTCTCTCTCACTGAGGGATCCATTTGCACAAATTTTATTTTTCCGCCACCTTTAGCTGTGCTATTTATTGCCTAGTGTCAGGGCAACACTTAGACAAGGCCACCTAACAATAAACAGAAGACTGAGGGAGAGGATCAATGACTAGGAAAAGT
>JASFCY010000109.1:0-19063 GCA_036940585.1 Cyathus olla
AACTCCACTCTATCTACTTATATACTTTTAAAGAGAGATATCCTGACCTGGTAAATCATCATCACTCTCATTCTCTTTATCCATATCTGCATCCCTCTAATGTCGTTTTTTCTTTCTCATTTGTCTTTGAATTACATATTTTCTGTGACAAAATAACATAGTATGCAAGAACCAATTAAAGTTACTTGGTGTCATTCTTCTGAGAATGTATTCAAACCCACCAAGCCAAGCATTAAGTTGTTCACATGCCTATTATAAAAGTATTACTATAACATTAATTTTAAAATTATCAATAGCTTACCTGAGTATTAAATGCTCTTTTAAAACATGGATTTCCATTCTTGTCAACATCTGCTACTACAAGATTTGGAGCAGATTCATTTAGTGGTGCAGGATTGCAATATATTCTACATAAATAGTCTTTGACTCTGTGATTTGTATAATGGTAACTATCTACAATAAACCTTGAAGTTTTCTTCCACTCATTCCATTTTGGTCTTTGTGCTTCTGCCAAAAGATGATGCAAGACTAAGCATACCTTATCAATACAAATATAGTCTGGTCTATAATCTTCAGTAGGAAAGACATCTTCTAGAAACTTTATAATATTAGATGGTGATTCTGTTATTTCAAATTTAGCCCATGCAAGAACAACTCCACATGGTGCACACATTGTTTCAATACAGTAAATATGACCTGGAGAAATATAATGTTGGTTTTGTTCATTAGATATGTCTTCTGGCTTATCATGTGGTTGGTTATTTCTATGTCTGACTGGATCCCATTCATTTCTTTCTCCAGAATGGCACAACATTCTTTTAACTCCAGAAAGATGAGAAGAGTTATGTGTAGCTTGATATTTGTTCCACTCTGACTGATATATCTCACATGCCAGAGTACCTTGCTTTTTTATGCCAAAACAATCTTTTACATGACAGTGTGCAATAAAAATTTCCTTATGATCTTTACAAAATACTCCACTGCAAGCATTTTGTAACTTCTTTGCATAATCTTCAAATGCACAGTATGTATGGCCCATTACAATTCCATCAAGTACAATCATATTTACAGGTGCATATTCATTATCATTGCTTTCATCAGTATTAATATACAGACTTGATTGGAACATTGACTACTTTCTGGTTGAATAAGAGTGTAGATTTGTTGATTTTCATCAACTTCCACTGTACCAGCAGAATCAACTCCAGAACTCTCATCAGTACTACTTCTATATGGTTGTGTACATTCTGAACAAGAATGTTCATTGGCTGCTCTGATAATCCCATTGTCACCAAGTATAGAAAATGCAACACATGTAAGATTATCAATGGAAAGTCCATCTTCAACCTCTGAATCTAAGTTTTGTTCAATAGCTATTGTTCTAACACACTCTTGAATAAATGCTTGCCAAATATGTCTGCATGAGAGTTTGACAGTGTTTAATTTGTTGTTAAATCCAAAGCTATTGTTCCAAAACTCAGTATAAGCCACAGCAGAGCCATGGAAGCTGTATATGCCATTTAAAACTGCTGTTGAAAAAGTTTTATCCACCCATATTGACTGACCAACTTTAAGGTATTTGGCAGAATTAAGATATACCCAGTTATATTTTCTTCCTGGTAAACTAACTTTTTCACAATCAGCAGAATACTGTGTATTGCAATTATTGCATATTTCTGTAAGTACTTGAACATTTTTAACTATGTCTGTTCCCTTAATTAATGTAACATGGGGTATATTCCTATCAGCTGTAAAGAGATGAAGTGCCAAAGATGGACATTGATTATTTTGACAAATAGCTGAAGTAGAACATATAACAATTGGGGGTGATATATCATTGTGTGATACTGGTTTCAAATTTCCTTGGAATTTTCCTGTAGAATCACATGGATAAAGCTTTAATATCTTCATTAGATTATCTGAACTAAGTCCTGGCATAATATCCTTGTTATCTTGAAAATCAGTTTTATATAGAGTTTAAGAAATATCTCCAAGATGCTTTTGCAAGGCTCTAGATAATGTTAATATCCAAGCAGTTAATTTAACATTGTGTTCTTGAAGATATCTAGGATTTTGTTGCCTTGCATGAAGACTCAACAAATCAAGATTGTGAGTTATAGTGAACAGTAGTACTAGAACTGTTGATAATGAAATATCTGAACTATAATTATTTTTAATGAATCTGCTGAATACCTTGAAGGATATATCAGGAATGTGCTGTGTTTCTGCTGCTGAGATTCCAAGTAGTAAAGACAGAAAAGCCAATATTTTAGCAACTATTGAAGATTTACACAAGTAAATCCAAAGTATATAACATAGAGATACACTGTTCCCTTAATATGTTTAATAAATGGAAAGTCTTGTTGAATCTCATTGAAGTCTGCAGCATTTTAAGTGTTTTCATGTGCACAGTGGTGCATAAATCTACCTATAACATATGAAGATCCTTGTAAGTTGAAATCTGAGTTTCTTGGTGGAGATGCCATTGCAATATCACCACTACCAGTAATAGAAGTAGTGTTGACTACCTCAGTATCAATATGCATGTTCTCATAGTTACTTTTCTCTGTATTCCCAGCAGCAAGAGAATTGGCTCCTATATCCAATTCTTTGGTCCTAGTCTCAATATTAATACTGTCTTGATTTTCCATGTTAGATTTCTGAGTTCCAGACTCACCTCCAGATTCAATTTTGTTAGTTCCTGAAACTGGTTTGTCAATACCAGACTCCAAGCTTGATTCCTGAGTTACAGACTGGGTTCCAGATTCTAGTCCCTTAGTTCCAGGATTCAAGCTGGAATTCTGAGTCTCAGACTAAAGTATAGTTTCTCTCAGAATTTTCCGGATTTTCTTCAACTTCAGGAATGGAAGCTTGCCAACAAATACAGCCACTAGCTACAGCAATTTGAACAGCTGTGAGTAGGTTATTGCCTGATTTATGAACTTGCTTGGGAGGTGCAACAGTTATACCTTCCTCCACAAGTACTTGCCCAGTCCTATATTATACAAATATCACATAAGTTATCATATAAAATAAAATTAAGAATAATGGAAACACATACTTTGTTAACTTATCAGGGATAGAGGCATCTGCATCCTCTTGTATATGTTGCCTAGCTGATTTTATATGCAGTGAAGACTAAAAAATGAAATTGAGAACTTGCAACAGTCTGCTTATCTTTTTTGACCTTTTTTCTTCTGTTTACCTGAGGTATTAGCCTCCTTATCCTCTGTATTCTCATTTCTCCCTTTCTTATTTGGGGGTTGGGCTGTTGTATCAGTAGAAGAGATAGCTCTCTTGTGAGCCTCTGAGTTTGCTTTAGCCAAGGCACCAGTGGCACCAGCACTTGTATTGGTCTTGCTTCTGGTCTTGCAAAGTGATATGATGAGAGTAGTAGTTGTAGGTTTGTTGTGATGAACTACAATGTGGAAAAATGTGTAGTGATGAGAAGAAAGAAAGAAGAAACCTGTGCAGGAAAGAGTCCATATGAACAGATCATGTGGTATCTACAATTTACTTTGTTGCACAATATGCACAGGCTGCATATACAGATACAAAATAAAACCAATATATTACTATCTAATTATATACATGTAACCTACCTGCCATTTTATCTATCTACCCCATTTTTTGTCTTGTATGTGCATTGTTGTGGAGTTGGTAGGTATGTGCATTGTTCTGCATTGTCTGTATCATCTGTGACATTCTGCATTGACCAGTTGTCATTTAAGATATTATATATCTATGGTGTTTACAGGAAGTGACTTTATTCATGCTAGCACTAGAGTGTCAGGGAATATCATTCTCAGTAGAACTCAATATTTCTGATGGTGAGGGAATATAGCAATCAAGCTATATATAGATCAAAGTAGTAGTCTTTTGCTTTCAAAAGATAGAAACAAATGAATACTTCACCTGTGTGAAGTATAAGACAATAAGCAACAGTAGACTGATATAAACAGTAACAGATAATGATAAGCAATGCACAATAGAACTGTTTCTATTATGTAAGAATGATGACTAACAGGATAGTAACTACTGAGTAACTGGAGGTGGATGTATTGGGGGGAATATAGATACTCTTTTCCTACCAAAATTTCTCCTTATATACTTTTTCCAACCTGCTTACTAATCATATCCCACACTCTGATTCTCCATTGTCCTCTGTGGAACAATGGGGTTTCTATTTATAGTTTTACATTGTTGAACAATGGGTTCTATTAATAGCACAATAGAGCTTGTATTTCATTGCCAAACAATGGTTCTGTTTGTAATCATATTGTTTTGTTTGTAGGCCAATGTGGGAAAGGAGTCTGTTATCCTTCTGTTTGTAGTCATATTGTTCTGTTTGTAGAGCAGCATGTTTACTCAATAACAGTACAGTTCATGAGTGATTATATAGACTTTAGGGAAATTGAGGCATAGTTTCCTAAGTTTCATAGATTTCTCTATGGACTTGAGTGATTCTTTTATCCAAATAAATAGGATATTGTGTGGATTTGGTAATGATAGTGCCATATTTTCCTGGTAGTTGTTAAGTATTTGTTGGCATTCATTTTCTTCACTTCACTTCTGCATGTCCCATTTCATGTATTATGTCAAATCAATTTTGGCACATGACACTGTATGCATCATTGTGGAGTTGGTGGGTGCCTGCATTATCCTGCATTGCCCTGCATTGCCTCCTGTTTCATCTCCATTACCTGCATTGTCCTGTGTTATACTGTGTTGTCAGCATCATCTCACATCAACCTGTATTGTCATTGTGGAGTTGGCAAGTGCCTGCATCAACCTGCATTGTATTGAGAGGTGTGGTTGAGTTGAAATGGTGCAGGTGGCAGTGGCATGGCAAGGTGAGGATGCTGGCTTGTTGGGGATGCTGGGGGCTGCAGGTGGGATAATGGAGAACCCTAGAAAAAAGAAGAGGCTTGTCAGTGAATGAAGAGAAATGGAATGAAATAATATAAAATAAAGTAAAATAAAAGTAGGGGAAGGGGAAGGAGTGAGAGTGGAATTGCTCTCATGAAAGAAACAAAGAGAGAAAGAGTGATACAATGGGAAGAGATTTCTCATTACATTGCTCATATCAGATTGCTTGTTCTATTTTCAGCAAGACTCTCATGAGAATCACTTTCCATGATAGTATTGCTCAAAATTGTCAGGATCCACTCGCTTTTATCACGTGATCTATCATGTGACTTATCACATGACATACATGCAGAAACCATAAGGCAACTACGCTTTTACTCAGCCGACTATGGGCACAGTCTCATTACAATCATTCGACTGTGTGCACAGTAAAGCACAGTGATATGCACAATTTACGCATGGATTCTCGACTCATGGTAGACACATGTAAGATAGTATATAAGTAGTAATTAGTATGTAGTTACTCCTTAGTCTTAAGCTTGTATATTCCAGACGGTTTATATATCAGACTTTTACTCATTCCTTCTTCGTCATTTGTTAGTGTGTGACTTCAACCGTGACAAGTTGTCTGTCGCTTACATTAGCTTAAGACTCCTCTACTCGACCTCACACACTCCTGTGGAACTCCCACACTAATATTACTTTTTACCTTCTTCTCCGTCAATTGGCCGACCGATAGACGTACACTCTATTCGATAGACTTGATTGTTGTGCTTGGAAGCATGAGAGCCTCATAGAGTAACGTTGAGCCCGACTCTTGGTGAATTACTGATCATACAAGGACTGCAGGGGTAATCTTCGGAGAACCCTAAGTCGCTAGTGTTTGGGGAGGCTACCATGTGTTGCCCCAACTAGTTCTATCTGCAAGTTAGTGTGTGTGTGACCAAGGTGTGCATAGCTGTCACCTACATCAAATTGTATGCCCGTTACAAGATCCAAGACCCGATTTGAACTCCGCTCCCGAACCCTCTACCATCTCCCAACTCATCACCAAACTCGGACCGTTACCTGAGCCATCGCACCTACACCAACCCCATCTCCGCCACCACCCCAATCAAGGGAAACCTCAGCCTCACCCGATCCTAACACATACCCCTCAATTGAGGAACTGCGAGAACAAGGAATTGGCTGGGAAATCCAAGTATTATCCCCTATACCTGACGAAATACCTCTCCTAGAACCCGTCTCCCGATCCCCATCTCTGATACCACCCATCCCCAATCACGAAGGCTTCTTTTGCTGAGAGTGCTGGGACCACTTCTATTGGAACGGACCCGAGTGTATCCACCTCGATTAAATCATAATTACTGAGGCTGCGATAATCGCCTTTCTTACAACCTTCCTTTCCCTTTTTATTGTTGGGGGAATTGAAAGGTGGAACAACTTAAACAATATGGATAAAAACACCCATACCTCGAACCTAACCATGCTGATCAATCAGGTGGTCAGAGAAATTAAACCAGAGAAGGACAAGAAAGTCACACCCCCTGACAATTTCAAGGGAGATCCAGATCAGGTATCTGGATGGTGTTGACAGATGGAAAACTACTTTGACCAGAAACGGATTGGTTCAGATTGGACCAGAATAACTCAGACCTTGATGAAAATCAAGAAAGGAAAAGGAAATATTTCTCAGAGATGGGCAGACACATATATGGAACATCTGATTGCTTTCAACAAGGAAAGACAGACATGGAAGGACAGACATAACAGCCAGTAACCAACAAATGAAGAAGTCCATGGAAGCACGGCAACAGGAACAGATGGAAATATTCAACCATTCACAATCACACTGCCATTCCCCAACTGGAAACAATTATCCACAGACCTGCAAGCATTCTTCATATCACCGGAAACCCAAAGTAACGCTATCACCCAGATCGGAAGGCTTAGACAGAACAAACAACCGGTGGAAGAATATATTTTAGAGTTTAATGCCTGGGAGAACCTCACAGGATTCAACAACCCCGCTCTGGTAGACAAATTCAAGAGCAGAGTTAATCCTGGACTTGGAAAAAGACTTGTGGAAGTAGCTGGACTAAGGGATGACTCCTCGATCAACGACTGGAAGAATAAAGCCATTATTTTTGAACAACAGAAGAGGGAGTCAGACGCTCGATTTGGAACCACCGGAAACTACCCAACAACTGGAAACACAAATAGGAATTTTAATTCCAGAAGTCAACCAGCCTGGATGACACCAAACCCACCCCGAAACACGACCAATCCCAATCAGATCCCTGTCTTGCAAGGAGGCAATCACATGGATATAGATACTATGAGATGTTGGGAATTATGCTTCAAATGTGACCAATGTGGCCATTTATCTAAGGACTGCCCTAACAGGCAGGATCAATTTATGAATAGGCAGTAGATGCCCCTTTACGTACAAACATGGACTCTGTAGCTACCAGATCATCTATTATACCTATGCCAGAACTTTCAGACAACCAAAAAGCGAAATTAGCCGCTAGCTGGGGTTTTCAATGAGGCCAGCAGTGAGCACAAACTCGCTGGCCTCTATTTATGTACCTTCTCCTGTAAACATCCCTAGTGTAGATCAGGGATCTATCATACTATCACAGAAGATTGAACGAACTAAGCACAGCTTCCCTGGAAAGGAAGCAAAACAAGGAAACATGTACTGGACAGCACAGGGAATTAAGGAGGAAAAACCAGAAGTTGCCATTGGCATACTTAATATGTGGACACACACAAAGTGACAACCTGAGGTAACTCATATCATGTTAAGAGATCTAAACAATCTCTCTGATGATGATGTAATAATTGCATTGGAGGAATTACAATCTCCCAAACAACACATTCGAGGCACCAAAGGGAATCAAATGGATCTACACATGGTTATCACAACTCTAGATTCTAGATGGAGTTATGATGTAAAGGCACTTCTAGATAGCAGTAGTACCGGCTTGTGTATAGGCAAAGAATTCGTATGAAGGAACAGAATCATAGTAAAAGAATACCCACGATCTATCCTGGTATACAATGCTGATGGCATGTTTAACTCTGGAGGGTCAATAACCCATTATGCAGAACTCCGAGTAAGACTTGGTAGACATACTGAAATCATGACTCTCGCGGTATCCAACTTAGGAAAGGCAGATATTTTCATCGGACACGATTGGCTAAAAATCCATAACCCAGAAATAGACTGGAAGGAAAGCACACTGAAGTTTACATGTTGCCCAATCGAATGCACCCCATTAATCAATACCCTCGACCCTGAGGAAGAAGAAGAAGATCTAGACAAAGAGATTAACTTTGATCGTGGGGACAGATTGATTGCAGTCAATATTATGGAAGAGATCAAGATATGAGTGTTCCAAATGACAGCATCTAAAATCACTGAAGCACAAAGCAAACAGCAATCTAAGATGCACTGGAAACAATCAATACCTGAAGTCTATCACAAGTATGGGAAGGTTTTCGAGAAAGAATCGTTCAACAAATTACCACTGAGACGACCCTGGGATCACGCAATCGAACGTATCCCTGGAGCAAAAGAATTCAACTGCAAGATCTACCCATTAAACCTGGAGGAACAAAGACAATTGGATGAGTTCTTAGATGAGAATCTTAAATCAGGATGCATCAGACCATCGAAATCGCCATGGGCTTCCCCATTCTTCTTCATCAAGAAGAAAGATGGTTCACTCCGACCCATACAAGATTATCGATGACTGAACAAGATCACAATTAAGAACTGATATCCCTTACCCCTTATTCAGGAATTGGTGGATAAACTAAAAAAGGCACAACACTTCACTAAACTCGATATTCGTTGGGGTTACAATAACATTAGGATTAAACAGGGTGATGAGCAGTATGCAGCTTTCAGAACCAACAGAGGACTGTTCAAACAACCATTAGTTATGTTCTTTGGATTAACCAACTCACCAGCCACTTTCCAAACCATGATGAACGACATCTTTAAGGATGAGATAGACCTGGGACAAGTCATAGTCTATATGGACGATATCCTGATCTTTATGGAGACATTAGACCAACACAGGATAATGGTGAAGCGAGTATTAGAAAAACTAGAACGCAACGATCTATTCCTAAAGCCAGAAAAATGCTTCTTTGAAAGAACTGAGGTTGAATATCTAGGTCTCATAATCTCTCACAACACAGTGTGCATGGACCCTGCCAAGGTACAAGCTGTAAAAGACTGGCCAGTACCAAACAACAAAAGGGAACTCCAGCAATTTCTAGGATTTATTAATTTCTATTGAAGGTTCATTGAAGGATTCACCAAAGTAGCCAAACCCCTCCATGAACTCACTGGAAAGAATGATTGGAAATGGGAATTACCACAGGCAATTGCCTTCTCGGATCTTAAGGAACGAATCTCAACAGCACTGGTACTGGCTTTACCCAATGATAATGGAAAATATCGCGTAGAAGCAGATTCCTTGGACTTTGCTAATGGAGCCATATTATCTCAAGAACAGGCAAACGGCAAGTATCAACCAATCGCCTTTATTTCACACATGCTAAATCCTGCGGAACGAAATTATGAGATCTACGATAAGGAAATGCTGGCAATCATGAGGGCATTAGAGGAATGGCATCAATACCTCCTTGGAGCCAGAGAGATCTTTGAGATTTGGACAGATCATAAAAATCTGGAGTACTTTAAAAAACTGCAGAAGCTCAACAGAAGACAAGCTAGATGGGTCACAGAACTACAAGAGTACCAATTCATGCTACACCATAAACCAGGAAACCAGATGACTAAGGCAGATTTGCTCTCCAGAATACCAGGATATGATAAGGGTGAAAATGATAACACGAATATCACACTCCTAAAACCGGAACATTTCAGGACCCAACATCACATGATCGGACAAGACGATGACATCATGGAAAGAATCCGAAAATCTCGGAAAAATCGTGATAAGGAAGTCGTCAAAATGCTTGATCAAAAGGATCTGAACTGGATTGAATTGGAGGAAGGTATAATTTCTTGGAAAAACCGAGTCTATGTCCCAAAAAACACCAAGCTACGAGAAGACATAATTCACATCCATCATGATCCAGCAATCAGCGGACATCCAGGAGAATACAAGACTCAGGAACTCATCCTTAGAGACTACTGGTGGCCACAAATGAAATCAGATATCAAGAAATATGTAGCCAGATGTGAAGTGTGTCAAAGGACAAATATTCATTGAACAACCAAGAAAGGCCCCTTAGACCCAAACATCATCCCTGACAAACCATGGCAAATCATTTCTATAGATTTCATCGGACCGCTTCCAGTATTGCAAGGATTCAATTTCCTCATGGTGGTGGTTGATTGATTCACTAAAATGGCTGAATTCATCCCATGTAATCAAGACATAGATTCCCCAGGTGTTGCCCGAGAATTCCATGATCATTTATTCAAACATCACAGACTTCCACAAGTGGTAATTAGCGATTGAGGACTGCAATTCAAGTCGGAATTCACAAAGGAACTATCGAAGCTTTTAGGAATTAAGATGAATACGTCAACTGCTTATCAACCCCAGACTAACAGACAAGTAGAATGCATAAACCAAGAGATAGAACAATACCTCAGGATATTCATTAACTACAGACAATCGAACTGGGCCAAATGGATTCCCATGGCACAATTCTCGTACAATGATAAAATTCACAGATCCACCGGATACTCGCTGTTTTACATGAATACAGGTCAACACCCATGGAAAGGTACTGGACCCTCAGGAACAACAAGAGTGGTGGGAGTTGAGGAATTTGTCGAAAGCATTACTCGGTTAAGAGAAGGTGCAAAGGCCTCATTGGGAATTGCATCGGAAATAATGAAGCACCATTACAATAAACACTGAAAGGAAGCCAATGAGTTCAACCCCGGAGATAAAGTCTACCTTGAAGGAATCAACATCAAAACAGATTACCCCATTGCGAAGTTGGATGACAAATGATACGGTCCTTTTAAGATTGTCAGAAAGGTTGGAAACGCATCATATGAATTGGAAATTCCTAAATTGTGGAAAAGACTTCACCCTGTATTCCACACACAACTCCTCACGAAATACATCACACCACAATACCCGAGTCAAAGGAAACCTGCTCCACTGCCAGTAGTACTAGTTGATAACCAAGACCAATATGAAATAGAAGAAATATTAGTCCAAATGGAGATATTGCAAAATCATGTACCAAGTAAAATGGAAGGGATATTCGCATGAGCATAACACATGGATTGATCACCAAAACCTTGGAAATGCCAAGCGACTAGTAGAAAAGTTCCACCGAGAAAACCCAGATATGCCAAGATCAGACTAATATTTAAAAAGACTGAAAATGGGAATTATGAACCAACATGCCAACCTTTATTTTCACCGACCTATTATGGGAAATACCCATGACTATCCTATTCTTCACTATGCTCAGCATTTATGGATACATGGAACTTCAATTATATCGAATGTGACAACAACAAAGAATTATTAATGACACACAAGAAGCATTTCAACTGGATATATTGTGAGGACACAATTCTTAAAGGGGGGGTAATGTCAGGATCCACTCGCTTTTATCACATGATCTATCATGTGACTTATCACATGACATACATGCAGAAACCATAAGGCAACTACACTTTTACTCAGCCAACTACGGGCACAGTCTCATTACAATCATTCGACTGTGTGCACAGTAAAGCACAGTGATATGCATGATTTACACATGGATTCTCGACTCATGGTAGACACATGTAAGATAGTATATTAGTAATTAGTACGTAGTTACTCCTTAGTCTTAAGCTTGTATATTCCAGATGGTTTATATATCAGACTTTTACTCATTCCTTCTTCGTCATTTGTTAGTGTGTGACTTCAACCGTGACAAGTCATCTGTCGCTTACAAAAATAGAGCAAGAATACTCTTTATTGGATCACTCTCATATCCCTACATGAGAGTAATCTGATAAGGATTGATCTCACATAAAAAATAAATAGAAATAGAGAAATTAATACTCACCAATTCTTTGTATATCATTTATGACAACAATCAGATGTGCATGGCTACACTTTTAACCTAAAAGAAGAAAATATAAGTTAGTGTGATTATGAAGAGAAAAGAAAAAGAAAAAAAAAATACAGTGCTGCTTTTACACAGTGAGCAGGGGCAGCAGGGATGGTGGTGGTCAACAACAACAGTGATGGGTAGTACAGGTGATGAGAGGTGAGTGTGAGAAAAGAAACAATGACCTGAGGTTGAATACCAGGGATTGCAAGCAACTGGGATATGTATAAAGTTAAAGGCCATAAAATAATAAAGACCTGTAGTGTAGTGGTTAGTGTGTGCATGCTTAGTAAGTGTCAACTCTGAAGATTGTTGGTTTGAATTGCATTGGGGGTATTCTCAAAAAATTTGTAGTATTATCACTTTTACTAATAAAAAGTAGAAATAAATACTTGCTAGGACTCCATACAGACTATGCACAGATTACTGATGATTCTTAAACTTGGAATATGTGTAATTCACATGGATATTGCAAATCTGTGCAAATTTGCTAGGAATCTGTATGGATTTCACTCAGAATCTGAGCACAATTTGAGGGAATCTCCTGCAATTTTGAAAAGCTCAGAATCTGTGCAGAATCCAGACAGATCTGTTCAGATTCCATATGAATCACCTGGGGGAGTGTAAAGAGCTCCATTCATTCAACATGATAAATGATCATTTCTATAAGTTACAGGTAAAAATGTGATTTCCAGTATTACTCTTTAATGTAACACTGTCTACTTGTTCAAGCCAATATTACTTCATGTTAAGAAATATTTCAATGTATTTTTTATTTCTATTATCTCATTAATATAGTTATAAAATCTTGATATACTTGTTTATGTTGTTCTAAATGATTGGACCACATCCATTACAGTTTCCTTCCTTGGCTTAGTAGTTATATGATATAAAAATCCACAGATTCATTATGCTATCTTTCATTTTATTAGGTAAGAAATACTATATTATCCATATTAATTTAGATTTTAAAAAATAAATGACAATTTGACAAAAGCACACTGGCCAATATCTAGCACCAGTATTCACACCAGGCAAGATCGACATTTTCTATCAAAATTTGGCAGCATATCACTTCTCAAAATAATGACAAACAACAAAAAACTTTAATCTTCCAACTATTTAGTAATAATCACTTAAATATTTAAAATTTTAAGGTATATTTATGTTATATTTGTTAGATGAATATACAGTATAATATGTATATAAAATTTCCGAAATTTTTCTTAAGAATTTAAAATACTTTGTGCTTATTTTATGGCACAGTATGAAAGATTTACTATTTCTTTGTCTTTTGGTTTGGCTGTCAATTATCTACTAACTATCCCCTAAAAACTTTAAATATTCTATGAAATTTCTTGAATTTTTCCTGACATTTTATGCCAATTTTATGTAGGTCATTATTTACACAAAAATGATAGAAAATGCAGAATACTTAAGCAATATTTAGGCAATACTTACCAGACTAAAATTTATTATTGTTTGTCATTATTTTAACAGGTTATGTGCTGACAAATTTTGACAAAAAATGTTTATCTTGCCCATTGTGTAGCAGATCAGTTTGTGTGTAAGGCAGATACTGTGAGGAGAACAGAAAACCTTAACAATATTCATGCTTATTTACATAAGCCTGCAATAAGATGCTGGTGGGTATATACTATGGTGGACCACCATAGCCAAGAGCCATTTGTCAATTTCAAGATTGGCACTTAACCATGGTAGTGCACCAGGTTTGTTTACTTTTGTTGTTTTTAAACAATTATAATTCAATTTATATTTTATAGCATCTAGTGTTAATGCTGAACACAACAGGCAAGATCAATATTTTTTGTCAAAATTTGTCAGCACATGACTGGTTAAAATAATCACAAACAATAATAAATTTTAGTCCGGCAAGTATTGCCTAAATATTACTTAAGTATTCTGCATTTTCTATCATTTTTGTGTAAATAATGACCTACATAAAACTGGCATAAAATGTCAGGAAAAATTCAAGAAATTTCATAGAATATTTAAAGTTTTTAGGGAATAGTTAGTAAATAATCCACGGCCAAACCAGAAGACAGAGGAATAGTAGATCTTTCATACTGTGCCACAAAATAAGCACAAAGTATTTTAAATTTTTAAGAAAAATTTCGGAAATTTTATACACATATTATACTGTATATTCATCTAACAAATATAACATAAATATGCCTTAAAATTTTAAATATTTAAGTGATTATTACTAAATAGTTGGAAGATTAAAGTTTTTTGTTGTTTGTCATTATTTTGAGAAGTGATGTGCTGTCAAATTTTGATAGAAAATGTTGATCTTGCCTGTTGTGGAACATGCTTTTCCAAATGGCCATTGGCAAATCAGCTTCATGCAGTACAGCATGGCATCTGATACCTTTCATGCTGAAATGGCACTTGGCTCATGATCACATGGATCACTCTTTCCTAGTATTCAGAATACTGCAACTGTCTTAAACCCAAAGAGCAAGAAGAGTATAAAAGGAGGTGCACAGAGTAATACAAATAGTGAGTCTGAGTCTGGGGAAGAGTTTGACTTTGAGGGTGTTGGAGATTGTGATACAGGGAATGAATTTTAAAAGAAAATATATATTTTGGAAAACTTGTGATGTAGCTCTAATTTTTTTCATGCAATAGACATGAAGCCTTACTCTACTCAACTTTATGATTCCAACTATACTAAAATCAAAAAAAATATTGGTAAAGAAATGAGGGAGATACAGGAGAAATACATGTGCAATATAATATTTTACTAATAAAGTGTACAGTTTCATTACATTGTAAACTAATGACTTCTAAGTAATCAATGAAATCACAAGACCTTGAGGCTACCCTGTGGATACACTTGGATATGCCAGATCTATCCAGCTCCAGATCCATTGGATATTGAATTTTACTTACCTATCAGATATGGATATGGATTACTCACAAGGCCATCTGCAAAAGGCCCTACTATAAGGGGGAGTTAGAGTTGACCAATGTTGAATTTTTTGGAGGTATTTTGAGGTTTGTTTTTGATATTGTTTTTGGATGTGAAAAACATGGAAAAGCAAAAAAATAAAAACAAAAAACAGACTCATCTGAAAAGCAACTTGTGAGTCACTTTTCACATTCACTTCTGTTTTTCACCTCTGTTTCTCATTCTGTTCTTCATGTCAAGTGGTCTGTCATATGTATTTAATATTTTGAATAAATATCTAATTCTAAGCAACTATGATCCCTTGCTCATCTCTGAAGAAGTGTGCAGCAACATCAGTAATTAGGCAAGTTTGAAAGGTTCTCTCAATCAAGAAGTCCCAAAGTTAGGTCTGACAACCAGAAAGTCTGTCCCACCCAATTACTTACCAAGAACCCAAAAGCTGCAAAGATCCTCAACAACACAAAGACCACATCTCAATAACATCTCAGAGCACTCTGATCATGCTCTTCCTCAGCAGGAAGTATTTTTTTTGCACAGCCAAAAGGTTCATATTCTCCCCTTATTCTTCCCTTCTCTTCCCTCATCTTACTTATACTACACTAGGTCAATGGCAATCCATTTCTCTACATCCTAATGCAGGCTTTTATAGATCATCCTCAAACCCTGCTATATCCTTTATATGACAACAGGTACAACAACCATTTCAATGACCTCTTTGATTCATGGGGATGTGGTTCCACATGAGAGGAACTTGAAGCTCGAGCCTGAGCTTTGGAGATGTGAGGAAGGTTATTTCACTGCAAGTTATGGACAAGGTGGGTTCATTTTTGATTTTCAATGCAAAGTGTTAACACAATATGCTATAGATCAGATACATCTCCCCCAACTTCATCAAGCACTCCCCCTACAGTGCCATTGCAGACAAAACACACTGTAACACCACCCTTGACCACATGCAAGCTGATCTAATATTCTGAAGATGAAATGTTATTCTTGGTGGGAAGGGCTTGTGTACTGAAGTCAGCTGGTGAGGGTTAGGTTCTAACTTCTCCCTTATTTGACCTGTACTGATAGGTTTTTTTGGTTAGATCTCTGAACACAGCTCCTAGTTCAAAGTTATCTTGGATAAACACAAGTTCTTCCTTTTGAATGTGAGGAATGCCACTGGGTGGATCAATATGGTGATGTAGAAGTAGGTGAAGACAGGGAGCAGGGAGAGGGGAGAAATAAATTCTGAGGTGTATGAACTCTTTCTTTTTTATGCATACCAAATTTCCTTCAGTTTTTTCACATGAAATTTATGTGAAAGCACATGTACTGAATGTTCAAAATAGCATACCAAAGGTGTAATTAGAGTGCAATTCACATGTAGTTTTTTATGTATAATACACATGAATTGCACATGAGTTACACACAACCTCATAAAAATTAACAAAATGTATATTACTGAAAAACTATGTAGTACATATATATAACTAATTAACTACATTAAGATTAAATACATACCTTTACAAACTGACTAATGGAATGGCAGATCTGAGACCAGGGCATGGGAGGTGGCGGGCAAGCAAAATAATGGGACAGGGTGTATGAAATGGCAAGGCAGCAGTGCACCAAATGATGGGGGATGTATGAATTGGCAGATCCAATGAGGCAGTTGGGAAGCTGAATGAGGTAGCAGGGAGATAATGATGTGGTGAGGGCTTAGTCAAGTGGTGGGAGACCAAGCAAGGCAGCCCGGGTATGAACAATGCAGTGGGGGGTCAAAATAATGCGGTGCAGGCTTGAACTATGCAGTGGGAGGCATTAGGGGCCAAACAATGTGGCTAGGGGTGTGCACAAGGTGCAACTGGGACTTACACAATGAAACATCAGTGTAAACAATATGGAGGGGGATAGTCGAGGCAGTGGGGACAGGGAATTGGAGGGCATAGGAAAGGTGCTACAGCTCCAAACAATATGGTGCATGTGTTTATGAGCCCATGGGGGTCAAGGCAATGCATTGGCAACCAAAACACAGGCAGAGGGTGCAGGCATGGGCCATGCAGGGGGCATGGATGAGGTTGAGGCCTGTGACATGGTGGGGTTTCAAACAATGTGAATGGTGTAGAGGAGGCATAGACCCTGCACCCATGTTGCACTGCATGTGGGGGGGTTAGTACATGAGGATACACAATGTACTCATCATCCTTCTCCTCCCTTAAGGAGAGTGATGCTATGTTTCTACTAATTGCTCTTTCTCAAATTTCTTCATCATGCTCACTATAATACACCAGGTATTGGAGGAAAGTGAGAAGAGAAAGACATCTACCATCTCTTGAAATCTGCCCTGAATTCATCCATCCATCCAGGAACTCAGCTACAATCTACACCCCCATCAGCCACCATACCACAAAGCAAAGAAAAAAGACATGCTTTTTGATAAGTGCCTTCCTCCCCCCCTGCTTGCCAACCTGAATCACTGATCCCTCAAGTTGACTATCACACACTCCAATCAGCACAACAACCCACAAGAAGAAAAAGAAAAAAGCACTTCTTCTGATTCTCTAACTGACAACACTCATTACTCAATGAGGAGGGGTTTGAGTGAGGTGGGAATTTTCTTTTTTGAGCAAAATAATAGAGAATGAAACTGAGTCTTAGATTTAGAGCATTAGAGAGGGGGAATAGAAAGCTTTCTATAAGATAATCCCATTGGAACTAAATACAATGGATTATATACCAAAAATGAAACAAAACAAAAATCTAAAAGAAGGAAAGTACAGTAAAATGGAGATTAAAGGAGGTTTAGAGAAAAGGGAAAGAGGAGGAAGAAAGTGGAAAGAAATTTAAAGAATACTTGAGGGTTTAAGAATGTAGTGTACTCTGGATTTGTCTTGTATGGTCCAATCATTCCCAAAATGCTTACATAGGCATGCTTGGAACAGTGACTGTGAAATCTGTAAAATATACCATTTCATAGTGCAGGCAGATCACCTGCTCTACAACATGAATTGAGAAAACCTGAAAAAACCCTTAAGACATTGAAATACCATATTTTTCTTGACAGAGTGCTGATCATTTCAATAGGCCTTAAAGCTTGTATGTTCCTGAGAGTGTAGTACAGCAGTGGAGTAGGTAACTGGGGATGACTATTTGAGGATAGTGTATGGGCATCAGCAAGTATGGAGTATGCTATTCAATACTAGGTAGCACACCATAGTAGCATAACATCCTAGTATGGGTGTCAGGATCCACTCGCTTTTATCACATGACATACATGCAGAAATAGCCTTCAATATCTAATTTTACATTCCCCTTGACAAGCCTCATGGGGCTTGAAGCTTTAAAGCCTTGAGGTAACATTGAGACATAGGAGATAAAAGAGTCTCTTAAATCTTTGAATACTTACTACAATAATCCCACCTCCCACTGTACTGCACTGCTCAATATGTCTCTATTCACTACTCATAGTCAATGGGCAGCTTACTTTATTGAGCATCCATTGAAAACCTCAGAGGTGGAAAATGCATGCAGTCAATCATTTCAAAAAGGCCAACCCAATGTAGCATGCAAGAGGTGTTTTGAGGCATTATGTATTTTGGAGTTACAAAAAGATGAGGAGGAAGTTCATTCTGGGACTCATGTTGTGTCTTGCACTAGGAAGGAAATTGAAACAACATGTTTGTATATATTTCAAGTTTTATATAATAAAATTTTCTAATCTGTATTTTAAGTTTGGAATGGTCCACAATCACTTCTGAACACAAGATTCAAGCCTTGGTTTCAAGGCAGGAGTGAGAGTTTTGCATGTTATCTCAAAAACTGTAAACTCTCAGCTCAAGAGGAATGAGACTTTGGCTACTGAGAAAGCATTCATCTAAACTTAACGCCAGCAAGCCCAAATCCCAAGCCCAGCCTGCACAATTATGATCAGTATTTATCTGATAATATATGGTATCTGCTAACCCAACATTGTCCTACCAAACTGGAGCCTTGGGTCTTTCAGGTCCATCATTGCCTTCGGCTTCACCTTCCTTTCAGCATTTTACTCAACCTACACCCAGCCCCCTTTTCTTGGAGGCATGTCAGGGCAACACTTAGACAAGGCCACCTAACAATAAACAGAAGACTTATGGGTGAGAATCAATGACTAGGAGA
>JASFCY010000110.1:0-19037 GCA_036940585.1 Cyathus olla
ACCTTGCTTCAAATGATTAAGTTTACTTTTAGCAGTGCTAGCTGGATCAGGATCTCCAAAGGTCTTCCTAAAATCCTCCAAGAATTCAGCCCAAGTCAGGGTGACTCTCCCTGCTTTGTTGAATTCAGCTGCCTTCACTTTAGCCCATGGACCAGCACTACCTCCCTTCATATAGGAAAGAGTGAAAACAATCTTGTCAGAATCATTTACAACTCTTTTCCCAAAGAAGTAAAGATCAAGTTCTGTGAGAAAAGTATCTGTCTGGGACATAGTGCCATTAAAGGTATCTGGAGGGGCTACATCCTTCAAAGGGAGATTGGATGTTGGAAGTATGAAGGTTGATGGTCATCGGCTTCTTTATGGTGGTTATCATAGTATTTTTTCATGATCTCCAATGTGATTTCCAATGAAGCCTTGGCATCTTCTCTCAATCAGGTAATATTTTCAATGAAATCTTCAACTCCTACAATTCTGGTTGTTCCCAGAGGTCTGGTACCTTTCCATGGGTGTTGACCTGTGTTTATGTAAAATGGTGTGTACCCAGTAGATCTATGAATTTTATTGTTGTATGAGAATTGAGCCATGGGAATCCATTCAGCCCAGTCTGACTATCTGTAATTAACAAATATTCTGAGATATTGTTCAATTTCTTGATTTACATGCTCCACTTGTCCGTTAGTTTGTGGGTGGTATGCCATTGACATATTCATTTTGATTCCCAGCAGTTCCACCTTGAGAAGCATGATATCTGTGTTGTCATTTTCACCTTTATTATATCCTGGTTGTCTGGAGAGTAGGTCTGCTTTGGTCATCTGATTACCCGGTTTATGGTGGAGTGTGAAATTATATTCTTGCAACTCCATAACCCACCTGGCTTGTCTTCTGTTAAGCTTTTGGGGTTTCTTGAAGTACTCCAGGTTCTTATGATCCATCCAGATTTCGAAGATTTCCTTGGCTCCAAGGAGATATTGATGCCATTCCTCCAGCGCTCTCATGATTGCTAGCATCTCCTTGTTGTAGATTTTGTAATTTTATTCCATGGGGTTTAGGGCATGTGAAATGAAGGCTATGGGTTGGTATTTGCCATTTGCTTGTTCCTGAAATAGTATGGCTCCATTGGCGAAATCTGAGGAATCTGCTTCTACACAGTATTTCCCATCATCATTGGGTAGAGCTAATACTGGTGCCATTGAAATTCATTCCTTAAGGTCTGAGAAGGCAATTGCCTGTAATAATTCCCATTTCCAGTCATTTTTTCTGGTGAGTTCATGGAGAGGTTTGGCTACCTTGGCAAATCCTTCAATGAATCTTTGATAGAAGTTAATGAATCCTAGAAATTGTTGTAGCTCCTGTTTGTTGTTTGGTACTGGCCAGTCTTTCACAGCCTGTACTTTGGCAGGGTCCATTTGTACCACATTATGGGAGATAATCAGTCCTAGATATTCGACCTCGGTCTTTTCAAAGAAGCATTTTTCCGGTTTCAGGAATAGGTTGTTGCATTTCAGTTTTTCTAATACATATTTCACTATCATTCGATGTTGATCCAGTATTTCTGTGAAGATCAAGATATCGTCTGTATAAACTATGACCTGTCCTAGATCTGTCTCATCCTTGAAGATGTCATTCATTATGGTTTGGAACATGGCTGGTGAATTTGTTAATCTGAAAAACATGACCAGTGGTTCAAACAATCCTCTGTTAGTTCTGAAGACTGTGTATTGTTTGTTGCCTTGTTTAATTCTAACATTGTTGTAATCCCAACGAATATCGAGTTTAGTGAAGTATTGTGCCCTCTTTAATTTGTCTACTAGTTCCTGAATAAGAGGCAGGGGATATCGGTTTTTGATTGTAATCTCATTTAGTCATCGATAGTCCTGAATGGGTCAGAGTGATTCATCCTTCTTTTTGATGAAGAAGAATGGAGATGCCCATGGTGATTTCAATGGTCTGATTCTTCCTGACTTAAGATTTTTATCTAAAAACTCGTCCAGTTGTTTTTGCTCCTCCAGGTTTAGTGGATAGATTTTGCAGTCAAATTCCTTAGCTCCAGGGATGAGTTCAATGGCATGATCCCAGGGTCATCTCGGTGGTAATTCATCAAATGATTCCTTCTTGAAGACCTTTCCATATCGGTGATAGGTTTCAGGTATTGACTATTTCCAATGTGCTTTTGACTGTTGTTTGGTTTGCGCCTTGGCGATCTTGGATGCTGTTGTTTGGAATGTTCATATCTTGATTTCTTCCATGATGTTGATCGTGATTAATCTATCCCCATGGTTGAAGTTGATTTCCTTGTCAAGGTCCTCCTCTTCTTCTTCAGGATTGAGGGTGTTGATTAATGGAGTACATTCGATCGGGCAACATGTAAACTTCAGTGTGTTTTCTTTCCAGTCTATTTCTGGGTTGTGGGTTTTCAGCCAATCATGTCCTATGAAGATGTCTGCTTTTCCTAGGTTGGATACTGTGAGTGTCATAGTTTCCACATGTTTACCAAGTCTAATTCAAAGTTCTGCATAGTGAGTGATTGATCCCCCTGAGTTGAATGTGCCATCAGCATTGTATACTGGAATAGGTTGTGGGTATTCTTTTACAGTAATCTTGTTCCTTTGTACGAATTCTTTTCCTATGCATGAACTGGTGCTGCCACTATCTAGGAGTGCCTTTACATCATAACTTCGTCTAGAATCTAAAGTTGTGATGACCATGTGTAGATCCATTTGATTTCCCTTGGTGCCTCAGATGTGTTGTTTGGAAGACTGTAGCTATTCTAATGTGATTATTACATCATTATCAGAGTGTTTGTTCAGATCTCCCAACATTGTGTGGTTTACCTCAGGTTGTCGTTTCACGTGTGTCCAAATATCAAGTATGCCAATGGCAACTTCTGGTTTCTCATCCTTAATTTATCATGCAGTCCAGTACACATTTCCTTGTTTTGCCTCCTTTCCTGGGAAGCTACACTTAGTTTGTTTGTTCTTCTGTGATAATAGGATAGATTCCTGATCTATACTAGGGATATTTACAGGAGAAAGTACATAATTAGAGGCCAGTGAGTTCACACTCACTGCTGGCCTTTGTGAAAACTCCAGCTGGCAGCTAATTGTGCCTTCTGGTCATCAGAGAGTTCAGGCATATGTAGAGGAGTGTCTACAGCCCTATTCATAAATTGTCTCTGCCTGTTAGGGCAGTCCTTAGATAAATGGCTGTGTTGGCCACATTTGAAATATAGTCCTCACCGTTTCATTGTGTCAATGTCCATTCTATTGCCTCCTTGTGAGATGGGGATCTGATCAGGATTCATGGGTCGGGGTTGGTTTGGGGTTGTCCTAGCTGGTTGACTTCTAGGGTTGAAGTTTCTATTTGTGTTTCCAGTTGTTTGATAGTTCCCTGTAGTTCTGAATCGAGCATCTGACTCTCTTTTCTGATGTTTGAATATAACTGCCTTGTTCTTCCAATCATTGATTGAGGAATTGTCCTTAAGTCCAGCTACCTCCATGAGTCTCTTTCCGAGTCCTGGGTTAACTCCGCTCTTGAATTTGTCCACTAGAGCGGTGTTATTGAATCCGGTGAGGTTTTCCCATGCATTAAACTCCAGGATATATTCTTCCACTGGTTGTTTGTTCTGCCTGAGTTTGCCAATCTGTGCAATGGCATTGCTCTGGATTTCCAGTGATATGAAGAATGCCTGTAGATCCATAGCTAATTGACTCCAACTGGGGAATGGCAGGGTGATCTTGAACAGTTTGATATTTCTCTCAGTGTTTCCATAAACTTCCTCATTCATGGGTTCCTGTCCATTATGGGTGTCTTTCCATATTTGCCTTTCTTTGTTAAAGGCAATCAAGTGTTCCATATATGTGTCTGCTCATCTCTGGGTGATGTTCCCCTTACCCTTCTTGATCTTCATCAAGGTTTGGGTGATCCTGGTCCAATCAGAAGCAATCTTCTTCTGATTGAAGTAATTCTCCATTCATCTGTACCAGCCAGAGACTTGGTCTGGGTCTCCTTCGAAATTATCTGGAGGTGTGACTTTCTCATCCTTTTCGGGTTTTACTTCTCTGATCACTTGGTTGATCAGGGTAGTTAAATTCGAGGTGTGGCTGGCTTTATCTGTATCATTTAGGTTATTCCATCTTTCAATTCCCCCAACAATAAAGAGGGAAAGGAAGATTGTTAAGAAAGCGATGATGGCAGCCTCAGTGATCATGATTTAATCAAGATGGATGCACTCAGGGCTGTTCCAGTAGAAATGATCCCAGCACTCGTGGCAGAAGAAGCCTTCGTGGTCTGGAACAGGGGGTATTGGAGATGGGGATTGAGAGATGGGTTCAAGAAGAGGGATTTTATTGGGGGTAGGAGAGAGGACTTGGATTTCCCAACCAATGCCTTGTTCACAGAGTTCCTCGATTGAGGGATAGGTGTTAGGATCGGGTGAGGTGGAGGTTTCCCTTGATTGGGGTTGTAGTGATGGCGAGGGAGAGGGTGTGGGTGTTGGTGTGATTGCTCAGGTAACGGTCTGAGTCTGATGGTAGGGTGGGATGCGGTGGAGAGTTCGAGAATGGAGTTGTAACCAGGTTTGGCTTCTGGTAACAGGCATACATTTTGACATAGGTGATAGCTATGCACACCTTGGTCACACACACACTAACTTGCAGATAGAACTAGCTGGGGCAATATGTGGTAGCCTCCCCAGACACTAGTGACTTAGGGTTCTCCAAAGATTACCCCTGCAGTCCTTGTATGATCGGTAATTCACCAAGAGTCAGGCTCAATGTTACTCTATGAGGCTCTCGTGCTTCCAAGCACAATAATCAAGTCTATCAAATAAAGTGTACGTCTATCAGTCAGCTGATTGACAAAGAGAAGATAAGAGAAGAGTAGTGGTGTGGGGGTTCCATGGGAGTGTGTGAGGTCAAGTAAGGGAGTCTTAAGCTAATGTAAGTGACAGATGACTTGTAATGGTCAAAGTCACACACTAACAGATGATGAGAAGAGGATAAGTAAAAGTCTGATATATAAACCATCTGGAATATACAAGCTTAAGACTAAGGAGTAAACTACATATTAGTTACTACTTATATACTATCCTACATGTGTCTACCATGAGTCAAGAGTCCATGCATAATTCGTGTGTATCACTGTGCTTTACTGTGCACGCAGTTGAATAATTGTAATGAAACTGTGCCCGTAGTTTGCTGAGTAACTGCATAGTTGCCTTGAGGTTTCTGCATGTATGTCATGTGATAAGTCACATGATAGATTATGTGATTGAAGCAAGTGAATCCTGACATTCCAAGAGGCAATTGACTCTGCTAATAATTCAACTTCACTACCTGAAAGTATACTAAGAGTTATCAATGAATGTTTACTTTCCTAAATCTTCAGTATTTAAGGTCTTTAACTGCTACATTTTAAAAATAGTGAACAACTTCCATCAACAGACCCTGTTGCACTTGAATCTTTATGCACTATGCTTAGAAATATCCTTGACAAAATCACATCACATGGACCCACTGAAGCTGAATATATCCAGCAGCTTCTACTAGCATCTATGATGCCATCAGAAACTCAACCATCTAACCTTTCTTCTTTTGTGCAGTCTGGAATACTGAATACAAGTAAGCTTATGGAAATTTGACATAAAAATCAATGTAAAGAATCAGCAAAATCTGTTCAATGCCATGTTGCTTTAGCAGAATACAGCCTTTCAACCTCAATAAAGTCTATGGTAGAGTCAGTTAATAGTACTGAACAAATTCTCTCAGGGGAAGCCAAAGATATCATTGTGGTAGCTTCTTCAGGTCTCAACCTGAATTCTAATAATCACCATACTGTTGCCCAAAGAATTTGGCAAGTATTGTAGGAGCATAAATAGACTCAAGGAACAAGTACAGAATTAAATCAAAAAGTATGGCATATAACAAAGTTGGCATGTGGAGGTAGCATAGATAAGGAAAAGGAAGAATTCTCTGGAAATACTGCAAATACTCAACTTGCCACTGAAGCTGGAGCTGGTAAAATTCTTAAAAATCATTAATACAAATTTTCTTCATTAATTTCTTCTGAATAGTTTGCTAATGCTTGTGTCAGTACCTTGACACCATTGAGTAATCAGTCTTTCAGAATCATCACTGTTAAAATTTAATTGCTACTTGGTAAAGATAAGTATATACTTGTCTTTCTTGAAATATTATTCTCATTAAATATGATATATTACAGTTATCACTATGTATGAAAAAACAGCCAGAAAAGGCAGAAATCACAATTGGGTTTCATCATTAAGCAACATTGGAGCTATTTCTTATCTAGGAATGCAAGTGTGGCAACAAATAAGACCTGGCAATTATCATTTCCATGGAACTTTTGGACCAGCTTCCCAGCTTGCTATACTGCAATTTACTCATATTACATCCGCAGCATTCCTCTGTGAACTTCCAGCATCTTGTATCTATACTCTTCCCCAAAATGAATCCATAATTGAGATGGATGCTAATGCTTTTTCTCAAGCTTACACAGGTATTTCAGAGCAAAAAGATATAGTATTTGCTGCTGTAAAGTGGCTCACATCACATCAAAGTTGGTCTGATGCAAAAGCTGTTGATTAGAGGGCTCTGGATGCAATAGGGATTTTTTTTTGGCATTTAAACTTGATTTTAGCGATTTTTTTTTGGGTTAGATACTATATTCCCCTATGTATTGCAAAAAATTATGCTTAGATACCAAATCCCCCCATAAAAAGTAAAAAAACTGTCCCCCTATGACTGGCAAAAATGTATCATTTTTGTATGTGACCCTAACTGGAATTTTCCAGGATTCTGTTAGGATCCACTTGCTTATATCATGTGATATATCATGTGATATATCATGTGAATTATCACATGATACACATGCAGAAACCTTAAGGCAACTATGCTTTTACTCAGCAAACTACAGGCACAGTCTGAATATGATCACATGACTGTGCACACAGTATGCATAGTGATATACATGACTTATGCATGGATTCTTGACTCATGGTAGATACATGTAGTATAGTATATAAGTAGTAACTAATACATAGCTTACTCCTTAGTCTTAAGCTTGTATATTCCAGACAGTTTATATAACTCTTTTACTCATCCTTTTCTCATCATCTATTAGTATGTAACTTTAACTGTGACAAGTTGTCTGTTACTTACAGTCTCCCCCTTTTTGTGTAGTGCTGCCTGCCCAATTTCTTCCTATATCTTCATTTCATTTTCAAGTTGCTTTTTGGGATATGTTTTCTAAGAATATTTTATGGTCTTCCTTAAGTTTCCCTCTTCTATAATCTTAAATCTTAAGCTTAATGCCTTACAGTAGGTATAGTATATTTCCCAATTGTAAGTATACTGTATAATATATTGTTTCTATTTTAAGTACAATATATAATACATTATATCAATATATTGCCAGTTATAAGTACAGTGTTTAGCCCTGTTGTAATCTACAATGTATTTACATCACAATCTATTGTAATTACAGCAGTAACATATTAATTTTATGGGATCTGGTGAGGCTGTTGCATCCTGTGTTGAACTCTGTGCTACATTGTAGGCTCAGAGATTACCAGAGGTAAGTGGAGATAATGTCAGAGATAAATAAGGCAAACTGTGGCCTCAGCTTATGTGCTGTACCTCCTGAGTAGTTCTTGTTGGTGGTTCTGGATTTTGGATATAGATTGGAGATAGGTTGGAGATGAGAGACAAGAGTAACAATGCTAAGTCAATCTTTCAAAGTTCAATATTACAAAGTTGGAGATAAACAGGAGATACAGGAGTTGACTCTTAGGAAAGTTTGAGGTGAAGCAGAAGTAATGCAGAAACATTATTGATTTTGAACTAAGGAAAGTACAAAGTATAGTATACAGTTTATATACCAGTTGTTCTTTGAAATGTTGGAGAATGTAAGGAGATGTATTACTAGAGACTATACTAGTGGCCGAAACCAAGAGTCATATTACAGAGGTAGAAATGCATGGAGCAAGTGAAACTCATGATAAATAATCTAGGAAAAGATAAAGAACATCACAAGAATGATGGTGAGTAATAGATAAGAATTGTCTGTGATGTCAAATGGAATGACTATACTAAAAAGGATAAGTAAACAATAACAAGAAGACATAGGAATGGATTAGAGAAATACTCAGAGATAGGATATAATACAGAAGATAGAATTGGAGGTTAGTCAAAGAATGTTGAGATAAATAGAAGATAGAATGAAGGGGATTATATAAGACTGATATGGTTATAATACAAGTCCTATACAGCATGTACAACATTGTGTAATTTTAAAAGTATAGAGATCTTTATGATCAATGAAAATGATCATACATTTAAAATAATGTTTCATCATTCAATGAGTTAATGAATGTAAGGTTCATTTTCATAACTGATCTTATAATCAGTCTTTAGCTGTAATATCTGTCTCTTTAATCTAATATTGAAAACATGCAGATTTCTATATGGCAATGCCCAAAACAGTGGTAAGAATATCCTTTAAATACTTCAAAAATCCTCTGCAGTGAGTACATTCAGCTTTATCCCATGCCTCCAAAGAAAAACAAGAATACTGCGAAATCAGTTGAAACAGACTCCAAAATAACACAATTTGCATATATTTTATCTTTTTTTTTTGTAGAAAATTGTCTCAATAAAATTTTATAGTACCTCTGAAATCAAAGGCAATATGCAAGCCTTCCAAAGCATCTTCAATTAATACTGCAGAAGGAGCTTTGAAATCAGGATATTCCTCATTGAACCACTATATGGAATCGCATTTTAGAGGCTTGGGAGAAATATATTATAGAGTTTAAAAGTAAATTGAAGGTAATTTTTATATCTATTCTGATCTAAGTACCTACTTAATATATTTTGAAGAATGCTATAGGAAGCATTTCATTTACATCTAATATCTGGACAGATCCATACTCCACTCCATTTATAGCTTTAACAGCACATTGGATTGATACTCAAGCAAATAAAACTTCACATGGAATGCAAAATATAGTGTCTTTACACACAGAACTTATTGGATTTCATTGTATGCCTGAATAGTATACAGGGGAATATCTTGCAGCTGTTTTTATAAGCTTAATAAATCAATTTCAGATTCAAAAAGTGAGTTGGCACATTTATACACTCCCTTATTATATTTGTAGGGTAATATTCCTCATTTTATTAACTTTAAGATCAGGTGGATTACACTGGACAATGCCAGTAATAATGATACTATGATGACAACTCTTGAGGAATAGCTAATTGCAGCTGGTATTCAGTTTTCACCTGAAGATCAGTATATAAGGTTTGCAGATATGTGTATCATTGGAATAATTTTAATTAAGTCAATTTACTAGATGTTTTCCACATATAGTCAATCCAGTCATTCAAGCAATTTTATCTGCTATTACAAACATGGATTATGCCGAAGACAATGCAGTAGACTTTAATCCAATAGATACTCCAACTCAGCAAGATATTGTTGCAACATTATGGACATTAATTAATCAGATTTATTGACCAGCTACTTTTTTCCAACTCCCAAGCATGAAGCTGTCAGATGGTATTCTTGATTGAATATAACAGAGAATTATGAACTGATCCAAATCAAAGAGACAAATTGTTATAAAAGTAATATCTCAAAATATATCAATTCCAATCAATAATTAACTAGAAAACCCTTACACAGCTTGCACTTCATTAGCACAGTATATAAAAATTGACTCATTTTTATAAGATATATGCACTGCTTTTGACTCTTTCTGAAACACAATCATTCATATACAATCAACTCAAATCAATGGTGTATAATCAAAATAACTCATTATGACTCAATGTATCTTACACAAAATCATTATAAATCATTCACTATGACTTGATATAATTCCACCCAACTCATTATAACTCTTAATTACTAATTCCACATAGCTTTGACTACAACCATCATCAACAACATTACCCAATTTGGACAATATTGGAGAATAGACCATGGAAAAGGATTAGTCAGGAAGATTAGAAAAAGGTATATAGGAAGGGAGGTTTGGGGAAGAAAAAAAAATCAAGTTAAAGAATTATGCACAGTTACAGTTACAGTTACAAGTTATAGTTATCCTTTCACAGTAGATACAGGATTTATTGTGAGCTTTATATACATTGAATCAATCTATACTTTACTAATAGCAGTGAAGTCTTGTTTATTCATACCATTCTATTCATACTTCACATAGGTGAAGTATTCCAACTGTTCTAAGTTAAGTTAGCACAGTTAAATTACATCTGTACTGCTTTTGCACTATAGACATTGCCCTTAGATTAAGAGATATACTCATATATTATATTTCCAATACTCAGGTAAAAAGCATGAGCAAAGTCATTTCCTGCTAACCATCTTATATAAACATTATATAGAATAATACCCATAATGGTTTTGAGAAATCTGAATGCATCTGAAGAGATTTGCAATGGAACACAAAAAATAGTAATACAGATAACAAATTGAGTGGTGGAAATTCAACTGCTAACTGGGAATAAAAAGGAGATCATGTATTTATTCCATGAATAAAGACAAAGCCAATAGTATTGCAAGTGCCATTCAAATTAGTACAACATCAATTTTCACTCCAGCTATGCTTTGTGATGACAATCAACAAGTCTCAAGGACAGTCAGTAAGGCATATTGAATTGGATTTTAGGAGTATGGTATTTATACATAGTCAATTTTATGTAGGAGTTTCTTGGGTAACATCTGTTAGAAACATTAAGACTATTTGGGATGAAAAAAGTTCAGAGATAGTTACAAAGAATAGTATATCCAGAAGTACTATTGTAGATTATTGATAGATTGAATATTTATAATGTTATGATAGTTGAAGTGAAATAGAAAGTGAAAGTAAAAAGTATAAAAAAGAGATCTAAGGATAAAGTAAAAGAAAGATAAAGTGAATTTGAATTTGAAAGATAATATACAAAGAGATGAGAGCAGGGAATCCAGGGGACTGTGTAAAGTGAAGGGATGAAGAGAGGGAGGGGCAAAGCCTCTCCCCCCATTTTCATAGCAAAGCACAGGTCTTAAGACTTGTACTAATAGTTGGAAGTGTTGGGATTTACTTAATTGAGGAAGTTGTAAGTACAATAAATAATATATCAATTCCCCCATTGTAACTTACAATGTATTTCCATCACATACCATTGTAATTGCAATGGGAATGTATGAAAGTTACAGGATCTGGTATCAGATGCTCCTGCACAAACTCAATGGATGATGATCCATACTAAAGGTATGGAAGGAACTTGTGTAGACTTGTAGTGAGAGTCTCCTCTACCATTACAGATCTGAATAGTAATACCTGTAGAATAGATACTATAAGTAAGAAGAAATAAAATAGAAACACTTAGCATTCAGTAGAAAATGTTTATCAATTTGGACAGCATGTGTTATCAATTATATAGGGTGCTTGGCTCAGTTCTGAGATATATATGACTCTCTATATGGCTTGTAAAACTTAGTGTGCATGCATTATAATGAAATATAACTTGTAAAATTACTTGTATGCTACTCATTCTCTCTTGAGGGCTTCATATACATGTAAACTACATATCTAGAAATTTCTAGTAAGAGAATTATTACTAAGATTTTTCTATATGTTTTCTACTTTATTCTATACTATATAGTCCAAGATGAAAGCAATGTATTCTAGTATTTACTAGAGTGTGGCATCAGCTTGGCTTACTAAGCAGTCCCTGCATGTACATGGTGGAGTTGCATCATTGCACAATACTCCCCCTCAACTCCAATATCATGCCAAGATGTCACTGAAGGTCTTCAAATTTTGGCTTTGAAAGGACCTTTGTGAAAATGTCCACAAGGTTGTCTTCTGATGCACAGTAACATATCTTGACCTCATTTGAGGTCACTTTCTCATGCATGAAATGGTGCTGAATATCAATGTGTTTGCTTTGCACATGAAATCCTAAGTTATGTGAGAAATCAATGGCTGATCTATTATCAATATTTAAGCAAGTGGGATTTGTTTGAGGATATTCCAGCTCAGTAAGAATTTTGTGAAGCCATATAATTTCTCTGGTAGCTAACCCAGCAGCCATATATTCTGCTTCCATAGTGGAGAGCACAATAATGGGCTGTTTCCTTGAGTACCAAGAAATAGGTCCACCTGCTAGCATGGAAATATATCCCAAAATAGATCTTCAATCATCTGGATATCCAGTCCAGTCAGAGTCTGAATAGATCTCCAGCTCAATTTCACATGACATCACAAGTTGTAATACGTCATAACAGATGCCAAGATCACATGTGCCATTGAGGTAGTGAAATATGCATTTTAATGCAATCCAATGTGTGGATAATAGGTTAGACATAAATTGACTTAGATATTGCATGGCAAATGCAATATCCAGGTGTGTATTAATGGTGGCCCACATGAGTAAACCAACTCCTTGAGAATAATCTGAAATGTCATATATTTGCCCCTCCAGAGTTTTGGTAAGTTTGGCACCAGGATCAATTGGGACTTTAACTGGGTATGATTCTAATATCCCAAATCTCTCCAAAACTTTATGAATATATTGTTTTTGTGTAAGTAGAATGAGTCTGTGCTTTTTGTCACACATAATCTTGATGCCAACAATCCTTTTGAGGTCTCCCAAATCTTTTATTGTGAAATGACATTGGAGGTTAGCTTTAATTTCAGTAAGCACATTGTCATTGCTAAAAAGGGCCATATCATCAACATGCACAGCAACAATTGCAAGACTTTGATTTTGTGTCCGAAAATAGATGCATTGATTAGACATTAGCCACGTGAACCCAAGGTCAAGGAAAACTTTATTTAATTTGTCATTCCAAGCTCTGCCAGATTGTTTTAGGCCATAAAGTACCTGTTTGAGTAATAAAACATTATCTGTGCCATTGTTATAGCCTGGAATTTGTTGCATATAAATTTCTTCTTTGAGCTCTGCATTTAGGTAAGTACTGACAACATCAACAATGTGTGAATTAAATCCTAAAATGGAAGCAAGGACAATTAGAAGCCTAAGAGTTTCCATTCACATGACTGGTGCAAATGTTTTATCAAAATCTATGCCAGGAATTTGTGAGAAACCTTTGGCTACAACATGTGCCTTGTAACACCTAAGTGCCATGTTGTCAGGATCTTTAAGTATGAATACCCATCAGCAAGAAATGGCAGCAAGAAATGGGGATGCAATCTTTAGGTGGGCTGACTTTGACAAAAGTACCCAATTTAATTAATTGATTCATTTCCTCATCCATTGCCTTTTTCCATTCTGACCAATCATGATGCTCCATTGCTTCCTCCAAAGTTGTCAGGTCATCTCCTTCTAATTTTTCCAAAAGTGCAGTCTTCTTCAATTTCAACAGAGTCATTGTAATCTTCTGCCAATTGTAAAGTATCAATGTCATGTAACTTCTTTGGACCATGTGCCAAAGGATTATTTAATTTTACATAATTTTTCAGTGGCAAATTTCGCAGATTTCATGCTGGCACTATATCCTCTGTAGTATGTGAACAATTTTCAGATTTTCCCATGGTATGCATTTTCAAGTCAACACCTTGATTGCTATCTATACTCTCCCCTCAATCAAAGTGGAGGTTGGAATAATGACTTTATCACCTGTGTCAACAGTGACATCAACAGAGAAAATTACATTGTGTAATGTCTGAATTTGGTGAGTGGCTGGGTTATAATATCTGTAGCCTTTAGTTTCTGTAGCTACCCCTGTGAAAATGAATTTCTGAGATTTTGGATCTAATTTAGATCTCATTTTATCTTGTTGTAAGACCCAGTACTGTTTGCCAAATTCCTCCAAATAAGAGACATCAGGCTTAACTCCTGAGAAAATTTCATGTGGTGTTTTCCCATCTGGAAGGACATATAATGGGGATCTGTTCTTCAGATATATTGCATAAGCAACAGCCTCTAACCACAAATGTTTGGTAGCACCACTAGAAATTAACATTGCATGTGTGTGTTCAACCAATGTCCAATTAAGTTGCTCTGCAATGCCATTTTGGGAAGGGGAATATGCTGCAGTAATATTGAGTTTGATTCCTTGCTCCTGTAAAGATTCCTTGAAAGCTCCATTAATATATTCCTTCTCTCCATCAGCTCAAAGTTTCTTTAGTTTGTGGTCAGTCTGGGTTTCAACATAACTTTTATAATGTTTGAATTTTGTGAGGGTGTCTGATTTCTCTTTTAGGAAATATGTCACAGTGTGGCATGACTTTCCATCAGTAAATGTGACAAAGTAATGCACTCTCCCTATGCTAGTAGTGCATGCTGGTTCCCATAGATCTGAAACAATAAGATCTTCAATCTCCAATATTGGAGTTAATGACTGCTTTGGGAAAGATTGCATGTGTTGCTTTGCCTGTATGCATGCCTCACATTGGGATGCTGGCTCAACACTATTATTAACCTCCATTCTCTCAACTATGAACTTGGACTTGAGCATTTTTACTGAATCCATATTTAAATACCCAAAAATCCTATGCCATTCATCCCATATCTTCACAGTTTTCGAAATATATGTTTGGTCATGTTTGGCAACAGGCTTGATGTTCATCCTGTACAAACCTCCCAAAGTAATATCTTCCATAATAGTCTGACCCCCTGAAGATCTGAGTATGATCTGATTTTCTTCTATCTCAATGCAGAAACCAGCAGCTGTGGCTCTGATAAGTGATAATAAATTGTGAGGTATCAGGGTGCATAAACAATATTATGTAGGGTGACAGGGAATGATTTCCCACCTACTAATGACATAATTTGGAGTATGCTCCTTCCAGGGGCAGGCTTAGACCCATCAAAACCTCTAACTGTATAGCCAGGGATTTCAATAAAATCTGAGAGCAGATCACAATTGCAAATGATGTGTGATGTGGTACCAGAGTCACCAATCCAACAATCATCAGTGAGAGTCTCCAGGGCAGTGTTAGATTTCATTTCCACTGTAAATGAATATTCATCTGTGACCACTTTGTGTGCCATGTCAGACTTTCCTTTTTGCAAATTATTTCCATTCAGCTGAGAATGGCAATCTACCTTGATGTGACCAACTTTCCCACAGTTGTAACATGTGACATGTGGGTTAAACTTCTTCTTTCTAAATTTAGCAGCCAGAACAGTATCACTTGAGTCTGCCTTTGCTGAAATCCTTCTGTCAAATTCAAGAACCTGTACAATAATCTTTGAGGTATCAGTAAGAGAGGATATATCTATGCCAGCAATAAAATTATTCCATTGCTCAGTGGCTGGTAATGATGTGAGTATAACAATGGAATATTCTGAGTTATCTAGCTTGGCATCTAAAGTAGCAAGCTCCTGTTTATAGCCAGTAAGAGTCCTGAGATAATCCAAAATACTGGTTCCCTCCTCACATAAAGCCCTGAACAATTTCCACCTAACCAAAACAATCCCAAGTGCTCCTTTCAGCTGCAGCATATCCTGAAGAGTATCCCAAGCTGATTTCAATATTTCAGCACTGGCAATATATACCAATATCAAGTTGGCAATACACAGTCAAATTGCTGACAAAGTGGCACAGTCCTTCCTTTTTTAGGTAGCTTCATCTTTCAATGGCATGGATTTCCCTTCCACCAAATCAATATATTCCAATTCAGTAAGTATGTCAATCATTTGATCCACCAAACAGAATAATTCTCCAGATCCTGCAAAGAATCAATGCAATAGACATTTGATGAAGCAGTAACTGACATTACATTCTCTTGGGCTAACATTGCAAATTTGGAGTACAAGACATTATAAAATTAAGAGTATGAGAAGAAAAGCTGTCATTTAAGATATTATATATTTATAGTGTTTGCAGAAAATGGCTTTATTTATGCTAGTACCAGAGTATTGGGGAATATTATTCTCAGTAATACTCAATATCTCTAATGGTGAGGGAATATAGCAATCAAGCTATATATAGATTAAGGTAGTAGTCTTTTACTTTCAAAAGACAGAAACAAATGAATGCTTCACATGAAGTATTTGACAATAAGTAACAGTAGACTAATATAAACAATAACAGGTAACAATAAACAGTGACAGATAACAATAAATAGCAACATATAACAATGCACAATAGAACTGTTTCTATTATGTAAGAATGATGACTAACAGGATAGTAACTACTGAGTAACTGGGGGTGGACATATTGGGGGAAATACAGATACTCTTCTTTCTACAAAAATTTCTCCTTATATACCTTTTCCAATCTGCTTACTAATCATATCCCACACTCTAATTCTCCATTGTTCTCTGTGGAACAATGGGGTTCCTATTTATAGCTTTATATTGTTGAACAATGGCATTTGCATTTGCATTGTCTAACAATAGGATTCCTATTAATAGATTTACATTGTTGAACAATGGGTTTCTATTAATAGCACAGTAGGGCTTTGTATTGTATTTCCAAACAATAATTCTATTTGTAGAATCATATCATGTGGGAAAGAAGTCTGTTTTACTATTGTTTGTATTTGTTATTGTTCTGTTTGTAGGCCAATGTAGAAAAGGAGTCTGTTATCCTTCTGTTTGTGATCATATTGTTCTGTTTGTAGAGCAGCATGTTTATTCAAGAACCATAGAGTTTATAAGTGATTATATGGACTATAAGGGAGTTGAGCAACAGTTTTCTGAGTTCCATAGATTTCTCTATGGACTTGAGTAATTCTTTTATCCAAATAAATAGGATATTGTGTGGAGTTGGTAATTATAGTGCTGTATTCTCCTGGTAGTTGCTGAGTATTTGTTTGCATTTGATTTCTTCACTTTGCCTATATGTATCCTATTCCATACTTTATATCAAATTGCTTTTGGCACATGACAAAGCAGAGGATGGAAATAGATGATGAGAGTTAAATATAAGGACTGGGGCCCATAACCTGATGAAATATAACTTGTAAAATTACTTGTATGCTACTCATCCTCTCTTGAGGGCTTTATATACATGTAAACTATGTATCTAGAAATTTCTAGCAAGAGAATTATTACTAAGATTTTTCTATATGTTTTCTACTTTATTCTATACTATGTAGTCCAAGTCAAGAGCAATGCATTCTAGTATTTACTAGAGAACATGGTGTCAGCTTGGCTTACTAAGCAATCCCCACACATGCATGGCAGAGTTACATCATTACACAACACATTAGACAATTGAAAGGGGAGGTAATATTTCCAGGACATATATTCCACTACTATATACAACACATATTGAGTCACAACTGGCACATGCATGCTCTCACATTACCAGGACCAATAGAGCATATATAAGAAAGAACAAAACAGGTAAAAGAAAAAGAAAAAGAAACATATGTAGAGAGACTGTATAAGGAAACAAAAAGTCACTTACTACACCAATTCCATTGAGACAAGTGAGCCATAGCCTTGATACCCTCTTGACAAGACCACATAAGAGTTCCAAACAAGCCATGATTACCTCCTCCAAGGTAGAACCACAGTTGCTCAGGCTGCATGCAAAACTTGGCAGTCAGGTGGTGGTGGGAATGCTACAGCCACACCTGTTCACCCCTCAGGAACCAGAGTGATGAACAATATTGTATCATATAGAAAAGGCTATAAAAACTATTTTACCAAAGAATAATTAGTAGCCATATAAAGTTGATGAATTGACCTTAATAGAGAGAATAAGAGAATAAAAACCCCTGACTAAGTCCTACTCCTATCTGACAAATAACTGATGACAAATAGGAAAGCCCATATGCCAATGGAAGGCAATGGTCATCTTGAGTCTTGCGATCCAAAGTCTTGAATTTGACCAGCATCGAAGAGGAAGATATAGAGCACATTGGCGAACACTGCACTATGTGAAAGAAAGAGGTAAGTATTGTCAGTTCACCCAATTGAGTTGTTTGGCTAGAGCCTCTAACTCGGGCCGTAAACACGTGTTTAACACATGCTTCGAAACGAATGAATAAAATACAAATACAATCGAAATAAAATTGAAAAGAATATCGGATAAGTAAGAATAAAAGTAAAATAAGATAATCAAGAAGAAAATATGAGGGCGGAGAGATAAACGCGAAAGAATAGAATCAACGAAGAAATAGTTTGAATTTAATTTTTACACCTATGTCCCTAGAATCCCTACCACAAAGGGAGATATCCACAGTAGTGAGGTGTCATAAGTATGGCCTCAAAAAACATTTATGTACAGTTTATTTTTATTAAAGTCCGAGGAAGCATACGTATTAGACGCAGATCAGAAGGAAGTGTTAACAAATAGGCGGGAGGTAGACGCGCACCTTTCACGACGCTCATGCTCTGCGGACAAAACGAACGGGTACATTTCCAACACCGAGCGTAACCAACGCACTACACTTGCTCACTCGCTCAAACCATTCGTCAACACTTTGACCAGGACTCGTCAAAGGTTCGACTTTAAAATCTCTCAAAACCATCGTTAGGAAACAAACAGCTTCCGTGATAGCAAATTTGCGTCCGATACAGCTTCGTGGGCCTGCCCAATTCGTCAGTTCCAATGGGCGATTGAAGCGAAATGCATATAACACAAACCCAAACCGAACCCAGGAATCGCCTCTGATTCATTCGATACATCATACCATCGGGAAGGTCGATATGTGTCCGGGTCTTCGAAGTGCCGAGGGTTCTTGTCTAGAGGGATATCCTCAAGTCAGCTGCGAGAAAGAAATACTCCACACGCGTGGGAGAATACGCACGAATTCCAACCATATCAATTATCATCTGCAAATCCATATCAGCTTATGAAAACGGATGTACAGTGATAGGAGTTACTTGTGTTCCTTTCTGGATGGGTACTTGGGTGGACCCTTCATCCGCTACATTGGGAACGTTAATAATACAGTCCTGCTTTGCTTCACGTATCACGATGTATGCAGTGGCTATTGCAGAATTCAGCTATGATATCACAACTTATTAGGTATGAACAGTGCGTACGGAACATCCTCAGAGCCTCGTAGAAACAGGCTTGAACTT
>JASFCY010000111.1:4514-19029 GCA_036940585.1 Cyathus olla
TGAAAAATTGCGAACCAGAAGCCCCTGGAAAGCAGATTGGGATGTTGTTCTAGGATTGTCTAAACCAGAAGTTGAAGAATTTGTCACTGCTCAACGCGAGGGCGAGGATATAATAATGGAACAGGAACAGGAACAGTCAGAAGCAGCACCGGTACTGTGGCTCCTGCGGGGACCTGAAGTCCACAATATTTTGACTCGATTGTCTACGTTATTCAACCATGCTGGTGGTTTGCTATCAGAAATCAACAATTTAAGAGCCAAACGGGGGTCAAGTCCTTTGGTTGACCATATAAATGCGAGCAAGTTGCTTGTTGGTGCCTTGGTATCAGTTAAAGTCTGTATGTGTGCAAGAGGGTCGCCCGATGACATGGCCATGATTTATTCGATGGATGATGATGAGAGTCGAAAATCAAACGAATTATTGTCAAAAGTTACTCAGATAATTGACCATATATCTGATGAACAGGAAGTGAGTTGAATCCTAGCCTTCTTTGAATACTTTCTGATTACTGCATTGTAGAGTGACAACGACATTCCTTCACCAGACTCAATTATTGGCTATGTTACCACTGGAAACTATTCTTTGTCTAGAGGAGAAGGCTTCGCCATTGGTGCCATTTCACTCATGGCACTGCTCAAATTAAAAGAGCAAACAGCAAGGTTTGTGAAGTTGCTCACAGCTTATTTTCATACTGCTAATAAATTCCAGATTGCATCCTAATATGAACAGCTCTACTTCAACACCTCCACAACTCCTCGTAAAAATCCGGAACAGAGATAGTCAGGAATGTCGTTTAGCCTACATTGGAGCTATCGCGAATTGAACGAGCATTGGAATCCTGTATGCCGTTTATTGTTACACTGAAACCAATACACTTGTGTAGAAATGTGCTATAAGAATGGTAATATATAGGATGATGATGTGTCAGTTCGAAAGCGCAAAATGCAATAAATAGAAGTAAAGAGAAAAGCGAAATAGAGTTGCCTCCGTAATAGGTAAAGATAGAATACTCATTACTACCCAATTTTCCACTTTTCCATGGTAGCCTGCACTAGACGACCCATTTCCATACGCGCATGCTTCTTTGCACTATCAGTTATACCCTCCAATGCATCAAGGGCTTCAGGTGAAGTTTGCAAAGGATCGAATTCGATGACATGTCCGTCTTTGGTAGGGATGGCTACTAAAGCAGAGAATGACCGCGTGTGTTTGGATATTGGTCTTGGTGTTGCCTCGTCTTGTTGTGGAAAGCGGAATCCCGGAGCAAATTGATGATGGGCTGGCAATGCCGACGGAGCGCCGTTTGCTTGAGAATTATCTCTGGAGTGTGTAGATGATGCAACGCTCGACGAGGCTGTATAAAAACTTGCTTGAGAGTTTGTCCGAGTGTGCAAACCACTGCTCAGCGCCGTAGAAGGATCCCGTCGAATGATGATGCTACTCTTCTGCCGTTTCAGTGTGCTTGGTTGACCAGGTTGCGATTTGTCGGTCCCATCGTCGTCATCCTCCATCTCTCCCATCTCCATACCTTTAAACCACCCCAACCCAAACTCATACGGATTGGCAAGTGGTGATCCGTTAACACTTAACATACTTTCGTCCCGCCGAGGTAGACGTGCCGTTTGTGTCTCACCAGGCTTCTTCGAAGGATATGATGGTGTTTTCGGCGGAAGGGTTGGATTAAAGGATGAGGTCGAAGGAACACGGCTCTGTGTTATAAATGGTTTTGTGGATGTATGTTTTGCAGGTGATGCAGGTCTTGTTGATGAGGGACGAGGGTTGTATTGGGACGATGTGTTGAAAGGAGGCCTTAATTTCTGAGGACTTGGCGAAGGCGCAGTTTTGCCCATAAATCGTTTCTACAAGGCCAATAAGGATAAAAACAGTAGAGAAATGCGGGTGGCTTACTGCACCAGGTGTCCTCTGTGACGATGGGATACGAGGCCTTGGTGTTAAACCTGTTGATGACCCAGCTACCTTCCTGGGTGAGCTTGGGGGGATGGTGCGAGCTATACAAGTTAGAACATATCAGCTGTTCCAAATAAATAGGCATACCTGTTTTCGTAACCCTCGTAGAATCATCGTGTACTTGCTGACTTGGGCCAGCCGCGTTTGAGTCTTGACTCTGGTTAACCTCGAACTTCCTCTTCCTCATCGCTTTGTCAATCTCTCCAAAGTTCACATCTGCCCCCGCAGCAGCCAGCCGTTCCTTCTGGAAGCCTCTGAGTGCAGATTGTACATTTCCCTGGTATTTTTCGCCAAATTCGCGCATTGTCATGGAGCGCACCTGCTTCGGTATTCGTGAGACCTGGCCTTCCTGATGTAGCGTAAAATTCTCCAGGCGATCCATGAGCCATGCCTCAAACTGTCTTGTGCGATGGGCCACTGCAATAGGACAAACTATGGATATTTGGGAGGATTGTACGACTGAAAGTACGGACCTTCTATATCAAGGTTTGCAATGAGTTGTCGCTTTTCCTCATCGGTATATTTTCGGGTAGTGCGCCTTGGTATATCCATTGATGAAATAAGAGACAGGTGATTATAGTTCCAGAAGGAGCGAGGAGAATTGCAATACTTGGACGCTGTGTAGCTGACGTTCGTACGGTATGCACTGTAGCAGTCAACAAAACCGTTGTCAGTTAAGTCTACATAGTTAAGCGCGACACAGTCACGTGGGACGCGTTAAGTCGGAGAATGGTTTCAGCTTCAACAATGCCCGTGTCAACTGTTACTTCATTTCAACTTCACTCTATCCAGCTCTATTCGAGACCACCTCTTAATTTAAAGGCCAACATTTAAGAAGCAGTTCATCGAGCGCTCCTGGTTTCTTCGACTCTTTCAATACTAGCACCCGCGCAGGATCCAGATTCATGTCCCACAAGGATTTGACCTTTGCTGCTGGCTCAAAAGTTGCTTTTGGAAATGCTCTAGTTTCAACACACATTACTGATCAGCTCAGTATATATATAACAGATAATGGTTCCTGTATGCCATGTGCGGATATAAAACTGACATATTACGGAAATGCTTTTGCAATGGTACTTACCTAGGCTTGCAAACCGTGCTACTGGTGTCAAACTCTCGGGCCTATTGTACACGTGTATTCAAATATTCACGTACTGGACAGGCAGCAGCACCCAAGCAAGCAGCGCGCAGAACCCATTGCCGGACACCAATTACGAACGGCTAGGTTCAGGTCTGGGTTTTGATACCTGCCTCCTTTTCTTTGGACGTATATGATGACGATTCTTCATGTCAATTTTATCATCTGTTACTGAGGTTTCCGACACATGCCTTCCATTCGGGCCTGAGTGTGCACCTAGCACCCTAGCTTCCTTACAGTAAATAAACTTATAAAGCATGTTACATTGTTAAATACAAAATTGTCACGTGTCATAACACACATGATAGAAAATTAAAATCTTTAAATAAAACATCGTTCCACTTGGTATTGGCGGGATAGTGCGCTCATACGTTTACCCCCATTTCCCCAAGTCTACTTCCTTCCCCGCCTTCCACACTTGCCTTAGTTCACTCAAACACACCGGAAACCTCTCTTCTCCCTCTAACCTAGCTTTCCATAATGTCGCGAAAAGATATCTATCTCGTTATTGGTGGAAGTGGTTTTGTGGGCCGCCATATAGTCGATCAGCTTTTAGAAAGGGGAGACACCGTTTCCATATTCGATATCGTCCAACGTTACGACGACGTTCCTTTCTATTCTGGGGACATATCGGATGAAGAGCAAGTAGCTAACGCTCTGAGAAAAGTGAGTCCTCAACCTGGCATACCGTGATATTGCCTGACCATCACGTAGAGTGGTACCACCTGCATTATTCACACTGCATCACCTCCCGCAGGTCTTAAAGATGCTGCACTGTATTATAAAGTCAACCTTGACGGAACAAAAGCCGTAATTGCAGCGGCAGTTGCATGTGGTGTTCGCAAACTGGTGTTCACTAGCTCAGCTGGCGTCGTATTTACTGGTGAAGATATTATTGATGTTGACGAACGTTTACCCTACCCGGAAGTCCCTATGGATGCCTACAATGACTCCAAGGCAAAAGCAGAAGAAGCTGTTTTAGCGGCAAATGGAAAAGGCGGACTCCTTACTGTGGCTTTGCGACCTGCAGGGATCTTTGGGTATGTTTTAGTGGACTCTGTGTTACTTTAACCACTGAATCAGTTTTAGACCCGGTGATCGACAGGTCATGACAGGTCTTTACCAAGTATACGAGCGTGGACAGACCCATTTCCAAATCGGTGACAACACTAACTTATTTGACTGGACCTACGTTGGCAATGTTGCACACGCCCATCTTCTCGCAGCAGACAAACTTGATACCCTTCCCCCTGCGCCTCCTCTGGCTTCACTTGAGAAGCTCCCTGCAACTTCTGACGAGGTCCCACCTTTAAATCCCGCCGAGGTTGAAATTGTCAGCAAACTTCTTCCTCATATCGGATTGACCACCGGAAACCAGCGCATCCCCACCTGCGAGGCCCGTCCCCTTGGACCCTATGTTGAACCTCCTGCAAATGCCGCTGCTATCGAGGCTGCGTTTAACAACCCCAAAGCAGCCACCTCCAACCGCCCCGTTGTCCGTACGCGGTTTGATCAACTCTCCGAGGGTGCTTTGAAACGCGCTAAGTTACACAAACCCGACACGCACCCTCTCCAGGTTGCTGGACAAGTATTCTTCATTACCAATGGAGAGCCATGCTACTTCTGGGACTTCCCAAGAGCTATATGGCAGCACTTAGATGCTTATTTCCCTGAGAAGAGGAAGAAACGCATGTTAATTAAGCTACCTAAATCAGTTGGATTGGTCGCTGCTAGTGGTTCCGAGTGGGCTGGCTGGCTGATGGGCAAAGAACCGACGTTTACCCGTTTCAAGGTTACCTTCAGCTGTGTCTCGAGGTGGCATAACATTGAGAAAGCAAGGAGAGTGCTTGGATATGAGCCCATTGTGGGCGTTGAAGAAGGATCGAGGCGTATGGTTGAGGTAGGTTTTACCTTACTTCTGATTTATATGCGATACTCAAGTGTACTTCACAGTGGTGGCACTCTCAGTACGTTGCTGGAAATCACCAGCAAAAACATTAACCATCACGTAATTATCATGTCCCATTTACGCACTTTTGTATGATATTATTTAATTGAGACTTTTGCCTAAGGTGGTTTAAATTAACGTTTTTATTTCATTTCCTGATGCATAGATTAGATCAATCATCATTTTGAGTTTCATTTCATCATTACGATTTAAGCAGATCAGCCATGTCTAAGCATTCTTCCGCTGCCCTGTTTCCGACTCAAACACCCTCCTACATACTTGCATTTCAATTCTCTTCATGGTACCCTGAATTCACAAACCATAGTATTAAATCGACAATCATACGTTCACTTTCAGGAGAATTCCAAGAATATTTGAATTCAGATGGAGTATTCGTTCCTCAAGGCTCAGAAGACGTGTTTGTCAATGTCGGCCATTCTTCCAAAGACGACTTATTAGTCTAACTTTCTTTAACGTTCAGACCTGCAAATAGCACATTATCTGATGATGAAGGAGATAATGATTCTGACTCCAATGACGAATCGTCGAAACAATACGCGTTTCCTGAACTCGATCGGCAAATCCGAGCATGCGTAAAGGACTATGGCGCTGTTTTTCCAAAGCTGAATTTTACTTCTCCAAGAGTGAGTCTTACCCGCCAACAGCTTCCAATAATCTAACAGACTGGCTTAGGATGCATCTTGGGTTCTTCCCGCTTCCTCTCCCCTAAAATGCACCAGCCCAGCGGAGGTTTACATGCTTCTGAAATCTTCCGACTATGTCTCTCATGATCTAAGTTTTGGTGCTGTATTTGAAGGCTGCGACTTGGAATCTATCCCTGAAGGCCAAAGACCGAAATACGAATTAGAGTTGGTACTTAGAAAGTGGTATCCCGTAGATCGGGGACGTGAAGTGCGGTGCTTCGTTCGAGGAAATAAGCTGATCGGTACGCGTTTCTTAATGCTGTGGGAAGGCTGGCTGACTTGTGTTCCTATACAGGTATTTCACAAAGAGATCCGAATTATTATGACCATTTAAACGAGGCAGGGATAAAAGAGAAGGTCACCTCTTCTGTCCAAAGATTCTGGGAAGAGCATGTCAAGTCCAAATGGGAACCAATTGCAGATTGTCAGTGATATGTGCGAAATTCCACCGACGATCTACTGAAACAAATAGTTAGATACATTTGATTTCCTACTCACCCGCGATCTATCGCGAGGTCACATCCTTGATTTTAATCCCTACTCTCCCAAAACTGATCCGCTGCTGTTCACATTCGAAGAGTTGCGTGATATCTACATTTCACAACCTAACAAGCCACAGTTCAACGTAATTGACTCGAGGTCCCATCCAGCTGCTACAAGCAATGCTCCTGCTCATCAGCAGAACATGATGCCTTTTGAAGCAGTTAGCTTGAGCACTGGAGCAGATATTGAAGATTTCGCGGAGAAGTGGAAGGAGAGCATCAAAGAGAGTATGATGGATGCTCGGAGTAATGGGGATTCGACGAGCGGGTCATAGTAAACAAGCACCTAATCAAACAAGCCATTCCAAATCGTCATCCGTTCCAAAATAATTTCATTATATGCTGCTACAATGCAGTCTTTTTATGTGAATGCACAACTATTGATCTATGGCCATAGAACAGGTATACGTGTAGGATGTGTCGACCATCTATCTAAATCCAACCAAAATCCCGAAAATGATATCTAAGGTTTGGTATCAATCTCAACACCAGAGTCGCTGGCGCTCTCGGTGGCGTAGACGGGGCGAGTCTTGGCGATACCGTAGGCATTTTTGAAGAAGACAACATCACCCTCATCCTCAACGAACTTGCACTCGCGATAAACGCGGTACATCTCGCGCCAGCCACCGGGGGCACCCTCAATGTGGATACCAAGGCCACGAAGGCGCTTCTTAAGTGCGGTGGAAGCTTCCCATCTAAAGTATAATTAAAAATGTCAAAAAATCGGAATTCGTATATCGCCGATATGAAAACTCACGCATTGTAATGGGGGATCTTGCTGGAGACGTGATGGAGGACGTGAGTCTCGGAGATGCCATTGGTAGCATGGGAACCGATCCAGGCCATGATCTTACCGCAATCTCCAAGGAGGTTACGATCTAAAGTAGCAAGAGCACCACGGGCGAAGGTGAACTCCGGAGCGCGGTAGTGGGGAAGAAGAGGATCGGTGTGCTGGAGGAAGGTGATGAGGACAAGCCAATGGTTGATCCACAGGTAGGGGACAAGATAAACCCTGAAGACATCGAAGAAACCAAAGGTGTAGATAGAGTAGCAAAGACCGGCGAGCCAGAGGAGGATACCAATGTTGGAGATGATCACAGAGTTGTACTGGTCGGGGCGGAAGAGAACAGATTTAGGGTTTAGATGGTGGGTTCCTGGAGGATACCTGGACTGGCCAGAGGCATTCAAAATAATGTAGGAAGGCCATCCACCAATCTATGAATAGTGTAAGCTTTCGGTGAAAAAGTTGCCAAGATAACAATACTAACAAGGTATTTTCCAGCACCAATGACAGCACCAATTGGTGAGTCACCAAGCGCTTCCCAGAGCTCCTTCTTGACTTCCTCAACTACGCGAGAGCCGAGGAGGTCCTCACCTTCGGGTTTGAAGGCGGGAAGACCGAGGTCGGAGCGAGTATGGGGAACAAAGACCTGATCCTGTGTCATATGACCGGTGGCGGCATGATGCTTAGCATGGGTGATGCGCCAGGAGTGGTATGGAACACCAATGCTGCATAACAGACATTTCACATGTAAGAAAGAGCTTCTTAATTATAGGGCTAAAAATAGCTCACGCAGAATGGACAACCAAGCCAACACCGTTGTTGATGGCTTTCGATTCAGAAAATGCTTGATGACCGCATTCGTGGCCGATGACCCACACGCCTGTTGCGAACAATCCTGCCCAGAATCCGTAGAGCGACCACAGAGCAAAGCTGGCAGCGGTATAGAGAGCGGGGTGGGGCAGGGAGATGACTTCAGGAATGATAAGCGCGTCGAGGTAACGAGTTGCCTTGTAACTGCAGAAAATGACAAAGGCGTCCCAAATGCTGTTGAAAGTACAGGTCAGAACTTCTTCAATGACAAGGACACAAAGCATACAGATATTTGGACGACTTGAGCGCAGAACGCTTGAAGCAGTGGGATCTGAGAGACCATCAAGTAAGACTTTGAACACAAAGAACGACTTGCAAACTCACGGGATTGCTGCCAACAGATCCTTAATTGGGATGTCGGGGACGGTGTAGGTCTCCTGCTCGACGACGGTAACGCCCTGAAGCTCCTTGTGGCCCATGATGGATGCAAAGGCTGCTAAAAGAAAGAGAAAAGGAGGGTCTAGCAGAGGGTCCCTTGCAAGCAGAGAAAGGGCTACTTGGATAAACAAGTGGCCTGAGAGAGGAAAACCTGAAAAAAAAGGGATGCTAATTGAAGGATTTTATGGGGTAGATTGACCGGAGTTTGCCGGCTAATTTTTTTGCATTGGGGTGGATGTCACTGGACACTGCCAGCGCACGCAATCCGGTGAAATTCACTCCTCCGACATCAAATTCCTCGCTTAGCATATCTAGGCTGTACGAGCTCACAGTCCAGTGCTTCCTCCTCCTCAAAATCCCAATACAAAATACATCAATGCTCCTCCCCAGCTAATATACTTCCCGTACTAATCGTCCGATTTGACGCATGCCGTAACTTACAGGCCTTCCAAGCTTCCTGTCTCCTCAATACAACAAGTAATGTCTGCAACATTTATCGTACCCCGCTATGTTACAAAGCCATGTACAATACTATCATCAATCGTCCATTATGTCTCCAAACCCAGAAGAATAGTCCAATGCAAGACAGATAGAAAATGAGCCCGATCGGCTTTAGTTCGCTACCTTGAGCCGTTGTGATAGGCCCTCCAAAAAGGCAAACCCGTCCTATGAAAAGGTCACACAATGTCAGTTCCCCATTCTACACACGGCGATAGATTGTACCTTCGTGACTGTCCTTCCTGTACTCCGATTGGTGACCTTTCCGAAGTCAGCGACCATTGTGGCCAGGATCTTGTTACTACTCGCCCGACCGACTTCTCTCTTCAATCGCGCCACAACCCCTAACTTTATATGCGTTGGCTCCTTCTCCTGCACGGGCTCGTTGATTGACCGAGTTCGTGATGTCCTAGGAAAACATCAGCGCCTGCCTGATAATTCTATCAACCCCACTCACCTCAGAGGTTGGACGAATACCGATGGATCCGCAAGTTGTTTATAAAGCACATCAAGGAAATGGAATGCTTCCTTCGTAAGTGTCCTCGAGCTGTTTGACTTCATAATCTCCACAAACTCCTGTACACACTCCGATAACGCTGTATTATTCGTCGCCGCATTCGTCTTCTTAGACAACTTCTCCAGTTTATACGCCTTGGGGGAAAGGAACGGGGGCGGGATCGAAGGTACTCCTTCGGGCTCGCTACTGATCGAGATCACGTCCTTCTTTTGGTCAGACGGCTTCCCGAACGATTCAACCATTGCATCTGCTTTTGCTTTGCGTACAGCTTCTTCCACGTTCGTCCGATCCGCCAGAACCTGCCGCTCGCCGAGGTTGAGCTTGGTGAGATCATTAAGTATGCCCACCATCTCGTCGGCATTGATAGCGGGGGTACGGCGACGCGGGGTATTGATGGTCTTTGGAACAGGTACCTGTAGTACAACACGGCATCGGTATATTGTTACACCTGTGCAGGACGAAAAAAACTGACCTTTGGCTCGGCTGGAGGCCAGACAAGATCCTCACTTCCAGAATATCCTTCCTCGATAGCCAACTCGCGGAACTGCTCCACCCACCACCCATAGTCTGGACATTCCTTGAAGTTCAGTCGTCGGCAATACCGCAGGAACTCTTCAAAGACGGAAGGCAAACCACGGCACAGGTCTTCAGGCGTCGCGCTCCGTTTCTCCGCCTTGAGCCGATTATGGGCCGCCGTTGTTTTCGGCACGCCATTTCTCGTCCAACTCAACCCACGTGGTATGAGGAGGTGAATGAACATGAGTGCAGCAGCTTCGAGATCGTCTCGCCGTGAGGGCACTAAATAAAATGTCAGGACTAATTTCGGCTGGCCAGAGGATTATGATGACCTTTTCCACGACAATGCACGTTGACAGAACTATCATAATGTTAATGTTAATTCAAGTGCTGATTTTGTATAAGAGAAATCGCACCTAAACCAATAGTTCCCGATGAAATCACGCTTGACTTTGCTGTCGGGAATGTGTCTGTTAGTGTAGGGATCGATATATCGTTTTGAGAAACCAAAATCAATCATATATATCGTCTTCTCGTTTGGAGGGAGACCAATGACACAGTTGCCGAGTTGGATATCGCGATGGAGGACTCCTCGAGCATGCATCAATTCAAGACGCGCTATCTATTCCAAAAACTACATTATCACCGTGTATCGAGAAAAATATGAGATATAAACGTACCACTTGCATAGCAATTGAACAAACGCTCCCAAGATCCATGACATCCTTCCCGCTTTTCCGATAGAGACTATCTAGACTGGCACCGAGGAGATCGATAGCTAGGTAATCCCATTGTCCTTGCACACCCGCCGCCCATAGCTTTGGCATCCCTTTTCCTGCTTGTAGGAGGGGATATATATGTCGCTCGTATCGGTTTGTAGGACATGAATGGTTGACATCTTGCACCTTCAATGCAACAACTTGTCCTGTATGAACGTGGGTTGAACGATAGATGGAACCTAAAAAGTGGAATTAGTGGAATTTTCTCTAGAATTTTCGAGAATATATACCCGAGTAGCCTGACCCAAGGATTTCGTTTAGCCACCAGTTCGCCAATACTCTAGGTATCTGAGGGGGTCCTGGCTGAGCCGAGCCAGAGCCAGAGGAACTACTGAGATCAGAAGAGCCGCAGGAGTCGGTGCCGGAGTTTGTTTCTTCTGAGATAGGCATATCGATTTTTGCCTGATATAATACTGTACTTGTGTAGGAAACTTAGGATGGAGGGAGGATTTTGACGCGTCGAATCAAAGAGATGAGCAATCAAGATGTGTTGGTATGCAATCGAACTAGTTTCGGGATTCAAAAGTGTATAATATAGATATTTCCGGAGGTGGTGTATCGCGTTGAGTTAGGATTTGAACATGTACGATGATAGAGGGAAAGGATGAAGTAAAAATTGCGAGTGGAACGTGGTATGTATCGTGCGGCTTGTGACTAGGAGCATCCGAATGTTCAAAAACGCGTTCGGTCACGTGAACGATAATTAAATAACTCCGATGATGCCGTCTACCGCCGGTATGTCCGTCTTCGTGAGTCGCACGTTGGCAGATCGATCGTTCCTGTCTCGCTTCTCGAGGGTTTTACTTACTCTAAAATGAGAAAAGTCCTCGGTTTTTCCTCTCGAACCTCCTGAGAGTTCTGCTATATACTTCCTCGATTTCTCCAAGTAGCCGCATACAATCGGATACGTGTAATAGTGGATGTTGATAACACCCATGCCTGCTCTCATTTACACTCCAATGCTTGAAGTTATCACTGCCGACAAGACTCGGACTCCTCATACATATGCATGCAACTTTTCCAAGGCGATGCTGCATGCTGCAGATGGTGGAGACCGAAGTTAGGAGTGCTCTCGAGTGCTTGAAATAGCGCATTGGGCGAGGCAGACCGATTTTTCGCGGAGTTCTCGAAGAAGCTCGTTTCACAGCGACCTTGAAGGGTCAAAGGCACAGCGCGCGCATTTTTTGTCCTTTGTTCAGAGGTAAACTGCTGAGCCTGCGCACTATGAGGTCTAGACCCGAGGGTGATGGACAAGGGCTGGAAGGACGGGTTTATTAATATACTACTATGTATACACAACCGTCAGCACAAGCGCGGTGTGACTGGCGCGATGTGGAAACTATTCCCATCAAGACGGAATCGAAGGCCACCTAGGCCCGATCACGCGATATATTCCAGGATAAATCGATAACCAGAGGAGGTGAATGGGCAGGGACTCCGAGTGAGCTGCGTGTATTTCATATACTAGACGACGCTGAAACCTACGGAAGAAATACGAGATGCGGCTAAAAATATAAGTGAACAGAGTACGAAAAGCCGCAGGAACTGATGCTGCCAATGGCTGGACCGAGCCTCTGTTCTGGATTGGCTGAACCCGTGCCCCCATCACTAAGCGAGGCTGGCCAATCAAAGAACTCGTGCAGAGATAAGCCTTGCACTCCGTCGTTATTCCAACGTCATGCATCCTCGGCAGCCTAGATCTCAACATCTGCATCCCCCAAAAAAGTCACCGTTCTCTAACTATATAAGTCGCCAGAGCTTGCTGCTCCTCCTTATCCATTCAATCACCACTTTCATCTAGCGTCCACTTCCTGCTCAATCTTGTCGTCAAGGATGTCGACCACACAACTTCAGTCTGAGATCGAGCGCCTTCACCTCGAGCTCCAGAGCCTCCGGAAAGAGAAGGGAGTTGAGGAGATTACTGTAGGAGACTACCTCCTCGCTCGTCTTGCCCAGCTCGGTGTTACAGTGAGTACTTTCGTCGAGATTAGAGTCAGCGTAACTGATGACATCACCGCCCACAGAATATGTTCGGTCTCCCGGGAGATTTTAATCTCGGATTCCTGGTCAGTGCACACGTTATCTAACCTTCACATCCATCCTAATTTAATCACAGGACTTGGTCGAGGACCATCCTACCATCGAGTGGGTTGGAAACTGGTACGCTATTTATAGCCTTTCTCATGAACAAAGTCTAATTCTTATTTAATAGCAATGAGCTTAACGCTGCCTACGCCGCAGACGGATTCGCCCGTGTCAAGGCCGGTTCTCTTGGTGTTGTCACCACCACGTTAGTATTACCTTACACGTTTCACGATCCGATGTTAATCCTCTTTATTTTAGTTTCGGTGTAGGCGAGCTGTCTGCTACAAATGGTATCGCTGGTGCTTTCTCCGAGATGGTGCCCGTTCTCCACATCGTCGGTGTGCCTAGCACCTCTCTGCAGAAGTCGAGACCCATTCTCCATCATACCCTTGGGGATGGCCGGTATAAAGCATATGCCATTGCCGCCACCCAATTCTCGATATACCAAGCGCTTCTCGAGAACAAACACGATGCTGCCGTGCAAATCGATCGTGCTTTGACAGAATGTATCACCCACGTGAGTATGACCTACTCCTTATAGTATTAAAAATGCCTAATTTATAATTTCAGGCTCGCCCAGTTTATCTCACACTACCCACCGACTTGGTGTACCAGAAGATCACAAATGAACGCCTCGCAATCCCCCTTACTCCAAGCTTACCCCCTAACGACCCCCAGACAGAAGAGTTTGTTCTCGAGCTCATCCATGATCGCGTCAAGGAGGCCGAAGGTGATGTTGTTGTCCTCGTTGATGCCTGCGTCATCCGCCACGGTGTCCGTGATGAAGTCAAGGCACTTTTGGAAGCTACTGGATTCCCTGTCTACTCAACTCCCATGGGCAAGACTGCCATCGATGAAGACTATGCCAGATATGGAGGCGTAAGTCGTATTTAATCTCTTTATCATCTTAATCTAATATTTGTGTTTGCAGATTTACGTCGGTTCCATCACTTCCCCCAAAATCAAGGAGAGAGTGGAGAGCGCCAAGCTCATCATCTCCATCGGTGGTCTTTTGTCTGACTTCAACACCGGTAACTTTACATACAAAATCCCTACCCGCCGCACCGTTGAGGTTCGTTGTTGAACTATCATGTTACTTACCTAAAACTAATGAACCATCTATAGCTCCACTCCGACCATACCAAAGTGCAATATGGCACCTTCAGCGGTATCCGCATGGTCCATCTTCTCCCCAGGCTCACTGAGCGCCTCAAGTCCTTCCACTCCATTGGCAGCAAAATCCCTGTACCAAAATTCGTGAAGGATATTCCTGAGGAAGAGGGCCCTATCATCTCCCAAAACTGGTTCTGGCCTCGTGTCGGACACTTCTTCAAGCCTAAAGACGTTATCGTCACCGAAACCGGAACTGCCAACTTCGGTATCCTCGATATTCCCCTCCCACCGCAGTCCGTCGTCGTCAACCAAATCCTCTGGGGAAGCATTGGTTGGTCCGTCGGCAGTATGCTCGGTGCCGCATTGGCTGCCCGCGATGTTGGATTGGGCCGTGTGATCTTGTTTGTCGGTGATGGAAGCTTGTACGTTCTTTATTCCAAACCTACTCCATCCGCATACTTACCAATATCTCTTCAAAGGCAACTCACTGTGCAAGAACTCACACCCATGCTCCGTCTTGGCCTCAAGCCTATCATCTTCGTGCTCAACAACAAGGGCTACTCCATCGAACGATACATCCACGGTAAATTACGCAAATACAACGATATCGTCAACTGGCGCTGGACTGAGCTCCTCAAGACTCTCGGAGATGTCGACGGCACCCTCTCCCAGTC
>JASFCY010000112.1:2321-18934 GCA_036940585.1 Cyathus olla
CTTTTTGCGTGACATCAGCTCGAGCTGATGAGCGGAGGTCGCTTTTTATCAACTGTAGCATCACACATTTATTTGTTACCTTATAATTTTTAATATTGTGTCGTCTCTGCTGTATTTTCCATACTGGCGTGTTTTTTATGTACTTTGGTCATTGTGTGAAGGAGTAATATTGCGAACTATGTCGCCGAGCGGAGAATCACGTGAGTGGAGCGGTGGCAACACTACTTGAAATGCGCACGCCGCGACACCGCAGTGACACTGAATATTGAATGCTCAGGTAATCTCACTGCACCAAATGCATTGACATGGTATAAAATATTCAGGAAAGCTTGGCTTCGCCGAAATTTATACCTTGCTCTGCTTTTTGGAGAGTAATGGAAATTACAAGTATTGTTTTATAAAAGTAATAGCAGACACTGGCTTCAGTCGTATAAAATTGAAATAAAATTGGTTAGCTGTTTTGAAAATATCCTATTTACTCTAACAATTTCAAAACAATTTGCTAGCAAATCTATTCCAAGGAGCTCCCAAGTTTTGTCTCAGGTCATTCTACACTAGAAATTTAGCTTTATAAGTTTAGCCAAGTTAGCATTGACGAGTGTAAAAGGGAATAAAGAATAAGTAGTAAAGAGCGCACTCTAAGGCTCAAGCGTACCCTAGGTGAAGTGCAAGAGTGTTAGAGTGAGCACGATTTCGTTATCATATTTACATTTGTATGCTGAAAGGAACCGATCGCTTACTTGATACTGAGGATTGGAAAACACCTTGCAGAGCAAGGTAATATACGTTACGAAACCCACAATGATACTAGTACTAGTACTACTAACCGTTCAGACTTATGGGACCTTATTTAGGTCACATAAGAAAAACATATGTCGTTGAACAAGACAAATTAAAACAAAACAATCTTTAAAGTCTGTCGAGACAATCAAAAATAACCCCAAGTGCAATCAAACCAAAGCTATTCGCCCCAAATTCGTTGCCGTGTTTCTGGCTGAAACACCATGCCATCCATCCACGCTGAAGAGCAGCCACCAGCTCCTCGGGTGAAGGTGTCTCGTCCTCTTTTAATAACTCTCTCTGAACTTCCTTCACCAGGGATAAAGCATGGAGTCGCATTCGATACATGCGATCCGATCTCCACCTTCTCTGTGAGGCTTTCGCAAGGATAGTACCCATTACTACTTCAGCTTCCATGAGTCGAACGCCAGGAGTATTAGACAATGTATGAGTTGCGCAAATGTAACTGAGTTCGTCGGAATATTTTTGGAACAGCTCCGAGGTTTCAACCGACATTCCACTGGCACCTGGATAAATGACATCCTCGAGATAGAATAAAATGCGATCTAGAAGTGCAAGTGATAATGGATCTGAACCATCTGCTACCATCGCGCGCATGGGGATGTCATCTGGCTCTTTCAGAGTTATAGCCCGATACAGGTATCCTAATGCTCGAGTAGACTCATAATAATCTGTATGTCTGGGGGAGACAATCTCTGCTGCTTGCCAATCTGGTTTGCATCTAATCAGAGTTGAGGGAAGCCTGTTGTTATCTAGATCCACGGGAATTCCTTGCTTTGGGTAATCAACTGCCTGAAGATATATGTTAATTGAAAGCCCTTGGAAATAAAACATTTAGAAACACCTGTGAGCATAGCTCTGCAAGCCATTTACAACCTTCATCAAGCATTCCTTCCTAAATGGATAGCTTTCAGCATTGTACCAACTCATGCATGAATTTCACGAACCGATGACTGATCTAATGCAAAAAAGTTTAACCACAAAGATTCAAATTCAAGTAAAAAATAACATACCAGCAATAATGAGTAACCTGGTAGATAGAAGGCCCTATATAATGAATCCTCTTGAGGTGCATACCAGGGGCGCCAGTACCAAAAAACTCACCAGCACGTCGGAATTAATGTATTCCACGATGAAGTCACAAATATCGTCCACGGTGCTATTTCTATCGATCTCTAATGTTCCTTGAGACTCATAAGAGGCTGCATCCTCGTCTTCTTTCTGCAGCAAAGGTCCATAGTGGATGACGGAGTACAAATCCCTAGGCGGTAAAACACTCCATGAGCACTCCTGTGACTCGGTTTACATTGGCTAATTCATATTTACCCATCAAGGTCACCTCCAGACAGACACGAAGCAAGAGACCGGACTCCTAAAATCCGATACTTATATTTAAATATACATGCCGCGAAATTATGTGTGCGACTAATGTTCTCACCAACAGATGGTAGTACAACGACATTCTTGAGGTGGGAAAAAAGGCATAACTTGTCAGTAGGAGGTTTTCCGATTGCCCGGACACGCTTCACTTCAGGACGGCACTTTAACTAAGTATGGCAAATCGAAAAATAAACGATAAAAAGTATCCTTACCATCTCCCGGGTGGTTTACGGGACTTCGCGAAATACTGCATGAGCCTTCCAGGTAGGTTGGTTCAGGATCGTTAGGTCCTTGAATGCAAACTGAGTTCTCCGTTTTATCAATCATCAACCCGTATTCAGGAAAGAAAGAAACTTGCCATAGATTTCAGCTTGCTTTAAGAAATACACATCATCACGTCCTTGATGGATATACGAGGGTCCCTCATCGGCAACTCCAACTAATAAGTAACTATCAGGAATCGGTATTCGGGCATTGTGTTTAATCTCTCGCAAAATGGACGTCATAGCTACTTGTCTCAGCTGCTTGAAGAAAGGGGTATCAAACCCTGGTTTAACCGTTGTACCTGCAAGGGTTAGCCCCAAAGCTTCAATCTTACGTAAAAGATGCGATATTCTGAATGGGTTTCCAAGACCATGAGCCTCCAAAACCTTTCGAAATTGAAATACAGAATCATCAATGGTCCTTGCTTCTGCAACTGCAGCTTCTTGAAGTTCCTGAAATGCTTCCCTTCTGACACCCAAATCCTCTAGGAGCATTACCAAAGGCCTGGGTGGATATATGAGCGAATATGTTTTGAGCTAATCTTTTCAAAACGTTACCTGTTCAAATAGCACATACCGGGGCTCTCAAAAGAAAGGGCGATTTCAATTTCAGCCTCGTCAGCATGTGAGTCAAATTTCCTCATTGAAGGACGCAATCTCATGTGGATTCCATCTGTCCTTTTGTCCAATTCTTCATCTATTACGACTACACCTTTATAGCCCAGAAAGCGGATTTGGTACTATATATGCATTCAGTCCAAATTCAACTGCAATGAAATTAATAGGGCATACCGCTGATGGCGGAATCGAATTTACGCCGTTATCACGCCGGCTTTCACACAACTTTGCCCAAATTCTGTCTCCGAGACTTTTAGAGATGGTACCTACACCATCAGTAAATAAATGTTCAGGTTTATCCTCCTTCGGCATGTCCTCTGGCACTGGGATACACATAAACGGACATCTCTCCTTAGGTGGGCCTAGGTCTGGCATTTCTTGCCATTCATTTCTCCGGATAATAACCGAAGGTTTAGTAGCGGTGAATGCCTGAGCTATTCTTGCTGCGAATTTGGATGGGTATTTCAACAGTTTCTCGAAATTGCCAAGGTTATTGCGAATATTTTCAGAGGTAACCCAACCTCTCGTGGGATGTTCAAAGGGATTCATAAACCAGACTGCGTGCTCTCGTAGAGCAGAATTGGAATAAGCAAGGAATTCAAATTTTCTTCCAGCCAATTCGAACCCATGCTTCAAGATATTGCCTACTCGCTCTTTGATAAAAGAAGCACCGTCTACGTGCTTATCCCAACGATATTGCAGTCTGTCTTCATCACGGAAGTCCACGCGTATGAAATGATCTTCGTATCCTTTATAATCTCGTATAACTCTATTGGAGTCCGTGGAATAAGGTCCTTCTAGAAGCATGCGCGTAGGTGTAAATGTCACATGGCAACAACGAAATTCGCGGAAGCGCAGCCAAGTGAACGTTGTTTGAATACGCATAAAACAATTCGCGGGACTTTCGCGTGGAGAGCGAACTTGTAATGCTTCATGATAACATCTCAGTAGATCACCAACGTAGTCTGAGCTCCTCTCGCGGCAAAGTTTTCGGATGGAGGGTATGAAAGTCCAGAGCTCCTCAGTATTGAGAACTCCGTTGTGTAAAAATGATTCCATTTGAAAAGCGACAGACCAGCTGAACTTTGCCAGTTCTCTGTGGGTTTGATATAACTGGTTTCCAGTAAAAAAACACGCGCGGTGAGCCTCAATTGGTTGACGGGAGGGGCAACGAAAAATGGTGTGCTCTTCTAGCCCAGATACACGACACATGCTGATAAACTTCTCAATCACGTCGTTCCTAGGATCGTGATATAGAACGATACGTAGGTGAGGTGCATAGGGAGCCACCACTGAATGCAGGGGGTCTAAAGACCCTATCCTAAGTCTAAAGCTATTATTATCAACGAGGTTGTCGCCTGTAAACATGCGATGGAATTCTCCTTGCTCCATGATCGGAGGAGTTACGGTATCGAAGCAAACATCTATCCCGAACCCTTATAATTAACTGTTGGAAAATAGAACAGAAACGACATACATGGTTTTCCATCATAGCCAACAGCTATTTTTTGGATAGTAGCGAACCTTATGGCTACCGTTTGTCCAGTTGTATCTGTCATAGAGTTACCGAGCTATTAATAAGAGCTTAGCTTAATCATGAACGAGTATTTTGTAAAGTCGTACTTCGAGCCGGATCAGCTTGTGGTCATATTCAAAGCTTATCCATGCTGCACTGTTGACGGAATAACAGCGCTCCCATTCTATCGAGAAAGCACGTGGCTGAAGGGGTTCTTGTTGAGATTGGGGATATTTTTCCCGGTAAAACACACCGAATTGGACCAAGTCGACGCGCAACTTCTCGTCTAACTGCCAAAGTTTTTCTTGACGTTCTTCTTCAATATCAGGACTTATATATGGAGTTTTCCCCAATCGTGCTGTAAGATACTCGGGGGGAGGCCGATATATGCGGTAAACTTTGATTTTCTTCTTCTCGATCTTGAGAGGATGGTCTGTAAGATATTTCAGAAGCATGTTACCAATTCTTGAATCAGGCAAGGTGAGGACTCCCGTTCCATCGTTGCGTACACCACCAGCTGGACTGGGATTTAACTTTACACAAAAATTGATCAATCGTTCGTCTGGACGTCTTGGCAGGAATTCATCTGAGTGGAGGATTTTCGCAATCTCCCTAGTAACTGCCCACTCATTGACTTCATTCGGTAAGAACTTAAGGCCTAAATCCATTGAGGTGTATAGGATGTTGTCAGAGAAATAACTTGTTGACTGTGAGGATAAGGCTTAAAAGTTAAGCTAACATCGTCTGAGATGAGTGGGACCTTCTGAAAGATGCTAAACTAGATTGGAACTTGCCAATACTCCACGAACCGAACGTTTTCAGGTTGAATATGTAGTCGTATTGCAACTATTTGATAGCAAAGATCTACAGATAGAGAGTAGAGTGGCTTGAGCAGTGAAAGCCGAACGCCCAAACAGTTGAACGTTGCAGCTGGCAGCCTCTGTTCTGAATCAATTTGGAATCAATTCTGAATCGCAATTGGGCCCTTTGATTTATCTATCACGTGTCACTAGACGCGCTCAAAACTGCGCGTCGCAAATTCCTGGGGTCCAACTTTATAACATTCCTCCAACATTTCTCCCCCTTAACCGTGGTTCGTGGCGTACCCGCAACTTTCAACCGTTGATACCATTTCTACATGGTATGAAACGCTTAGCTTCTTCTGAAAAGGATAGTGCGGCGAAAAAACGACAGAAATTTAATTTTAATGGAATATTTGAAGATCCCTCGTCAGTATTATCTCTTCCGACGCTACTCACAGACCGTGAAGCTGTGGACGACGATAAATTCCTTGTGGGAAAGGTCAATAGGATATGGCCTCCAAAGGATGGAAAACTATTGTTTGAGCTCGCGACGTCCTATATTAGGGAGGGACACAGTCACACCACTCGATTAAACGTCTGCCTTTCGGGAAGTTGCGCTCAGTTTTTCGACCATTTCGATCTCAAGCCACAAGATGATATATCCCTTCTATTAAAAGGATCAGAAATTGACATGGAAGATGAGAAACCCTTGAGGGTGAACTATTCTAAAGGGGTTGTATTAAAGCGAGTACGGAAGTCCCAAATATCGATAGTCAATACCTGGGAATGTATGTTGTATTCATCTCTCTCATATCTAGTTCCTGTTAACCTCGTGATACAGTGTTAAAGTCTAACGATGTCACTATGGATGACTGGTTTACTACACCAGGGGTTGGAACGACCGTAACCCCCACTCCCGGAGCACTGATTCATGAAGGGTATTCAGACTCCCAGGCTGTGAAAAGTACTGCGGTGTCTTTTCGAACCATTGTGGATGACATTCAGAGCCCACATCGAAGCGAGCTGGGGGCGGGGCAAAAACTAACTCATTCCTCGTCTCACGTGGAAGCATCTTCTAGTTCGAGGAAAAATCATCGTCCGGCCAGCACAAGGCATTACGATGAAACTATTCGTGAAACATCCACCATCATGACCAAGAAAGCGTATAAGAGACTGACGAAAGCGCAAAATAAGGATAATTTGAATGGAGAAATCGGTAATAACTCAGTTGAAACTCGGGGACGTGATATGAAGACTTTGCGGGACGGGACAGAGGATAAACAGAGGTGTGACGGAAGGACTACTGGAGAAGTTTCCTACACCTTGACTAACTATCAGGGTACTACGAATTTTGCCAATCATCCTCAACAAATCCAGGAAAGCCTAAACCCAGGTGTTCCTGTATTACTCCCACCTGTACGGAGTCTTTCTATCTTTCATTCATTCGTAGAGACTTATTTGCGTTTTTCCAAGGATAAATATCAGCTGTTAGAGAATTTGGCGCCTTCCAACCGCGCTGTTCACTTTATTGGAATCGTTACTTCCATTACTTCGCCTTCCAAGACTAGCAAAGGAGGTAAGCGATACTTTAAAGTAAGGAAATCTCTGTAACTCACTTTCCTAGAGTGGATGTGTTGCGTTAAACTTGCAGATCCTAGTAACATTATAATGGACAATTTTTCGAGCGGTTCTGAAGGGTTTTCAGTGAATTGTTTTTCAAAAAAATACCAGCAATGGCTACCTTGTCCGAAACTCGGAGATATTCTTATTCTACGCAATATCAAGGTGAATACATTCTCATTCTATATGGTTTATTTTGACCCCATGCTGCAGGTTGTAGACTGGCGAGGCAAGATATCGGGGGTTGGATACCCTGACAAACTCCTCTGGGCTATATACCTTTCTGACAAGGGACAAGTATATCATGGTCAACTAGGTAATGCCCCCACATCAGAAGGCATCATTGACGGCCTTGGGTATATACACTCTCCATTTTTCCAACCCAGTCCTTCTGAAATTAAATATATTCTGAAGCTCTCGGATTGGTGGAGAGGCGTATTGAAGGAAAGAGAGGAAGCGTTGGGTGAAGTACAGCAAATTGATGGTGGCAGGTTTCAAGCAGATAGCCTACTTAAGCGACCTTCTAGAGAACACCGATTAATAGGGGAAACAAGTCCTGACTCAATTCCTAATGGTTTTTTTGATTGCACTGTTGAGGTTGGCGTCCTTTCTGGATACTGTAATGATATCTCATATATCTTGCAGATTCTTCATGGTTGGGCAAATGACAACGGTGTCTACAGTATATATGTTACCGATTATACCCGCAATGAACAAACTCGACCATGCTGCACGCAATGGTGTCCAGCATCACTACAAGAACTTGTTTTGCAAATCGAGATGTGGGATGAAGCAGCTGAAATGGGGCCAACAATGAAAGAAGGAGAATATTATTATATTCAGAACGCAAGACTGATGACACGGCAATCTGGATTCGTTGAAGGAAAAATATCAGAAAATAAGATACGTCGATTGTACGAGCATGAAGCCGTCTGTGATCCTCGTTTACAAGCATTGCTAGAGTAAGTTGACTGGTTGCATATGCTTTATGATCATTTATGGTATCCCAGTCGCAAAAAGACATGGATGGATGTGAACGACGTCACGACTACAAGCTTTGAACACCAACTTATCCAGGACGTTGTGGAAAACAAATTTTTTAACTGCACTGTGGAGGTACTTGTCATCCATGTTGTCAATGCTTTCTTCGAGTGACTAATTTATCCGCCTAGGTTGTACATACAATACCTGCGCAGAATGCAAATAGAACAGAAGGACCAGCATTTATTTTTGTAACAGACTATACTAGTCACCCCAATATCTTGTCGGTGATGGGGGACATGAAGGACGATATGCATTTGGTGGAAGGTCTTGAAGGGCGTGTGGTCAAGATAGCTCTGTGGGGAAAGCAGGTTAACATGGCAGAACAAGTCTCTGTTGGATCTTACTACCTCATCAAGAAATTGAGGTTAAGATATACCAATGTTGGGCGTGAATTTCGAGGGTTCATGGGTGGTGGGGAAAGGCTTATTCAAAAGTTGAATCCTAGGAACACCGATAATGTTGAGTTGCAGAGCCTGTTACAGTAAGTCGCTGAGATTCCTGTTATCCATCTTTCACTTTCATGTCTTCATACAGGCGTAAAGACAACTGGATCAAAAATAAAACCAGCGGTCAAACAGAAAAGAAATATAAAGAGTCCACACTTCCAGAGGCTCCCGTTATAAAGAGGCGTGCCACTGGGCCTTTTTGCAGCATCAAAGAAATAACAATGTGTTCGATATCTCCAAACAAATTTCGCATTATTGCAAAGCCTATTGACTTCTATCCGCGTCAGCTGAAAAAGGCACTTGTCATCCACTGTCGTCAGTGCGGAGAAGAGTATGTACGACAGATCATGCAATCCGCACCTATATGCTCACCAGAACTAGTATCCCAGAAACTAAGAAAGCTTGCTACAAGTGTGCCGATTTTGAGCATGAATTTGTTCAGTTCTGCTATCAGCTCTTTGTTCTACTCCAAGATGAAGCTGGAGACCAACTTAAACTTTCTATCAGTGACGATGTGCGTACGACTTTATATCCCTTCTTAATTCTTACATTAATTGATATCCTTAGTGCACATTATTTGAAGGTCTCAAGCGAGATGATATCCGAGATGGCGGTGCTCTCTATGACGACTTCTATAGCAAAATAAAACCTTTAGTTGGAGTAGTTACAGAATTTCACGAAGGAAAAACCAGTATTGAAAAGATACCATTCGTTTCCCTTGTCATCAACCATTGGACAACATCCAATGGTCAACCAGCCTATAACATTGCAGACTTTGAGGGCATTGTCTAGTATTAGTATTTTTTCTATATTTATGGTGCTCCTAGTATATACCCTGTAAATTGTTATTATGTTATATTTCAGACACATCATACTCAAAAATGTTATTAGAAGCTATGCAAGACAAAAGGAGAAATCGTAATCGTAACGTAGCGATGCGTAATAATACAGTAGTATTCAGCGAAATCAATATTCTCTCACTTAGACATTCTCCGTTCTTTCAAGCTTTTCCTTTTCGTCATCCACTGATCTTGAATCCGGGGTATCTCCATCTTCTTGCACTGCAGGCTCTCCCCTTCCTCCTCCTTCTTCAAAGGCAGTTTTGTGCTTCTCGAAGTGGGAACTATGGTTCCTAGAAACAACGGAATTAAATCTTGGTAATAGATGCGCAGTAAAAAAAACGTACTCTGGCCCAATAATGGTAATAATTATTACAAAAGCGGCAACAACGCCAATCAATATGCCTTGCACCTGAATGCATTCGGTTAAATACACCATTTATTAAAAAAGTTGAACATCCGAGATACGCACTGTCGCATAATCAGGTACATCGGTGGGTTTCCCGTCTTTGATTATAGTGGTTCTAAGGTTGCGGCCACCGGCTGTGAAATATTCAGCAATGGAGAAACACCATGAAGCACAGTTGAATACGCACTAGCTTCAATCTGGGCAGATGCAGAAGATACCATCTACATGAAACAAAATGACATTAATACATCGGCTGAGGAATAAATAAAAGCCCATACGTTTCCAAGTTGATAAGCGACTCCGGGGAATGTAGCACGGAAAGCGGGTGGGGACATCTCCGCAAGCTGGATTGGAATCTAGGAGTCGCAATTCATTTACACGGAACATGAAAATAGTTTCTAGTAGACTCACAACACCCCATGCTCCTTGCACTCCGAACTGTATGCAGAATGCTCCAGCAGCAAGAGCACCAAAAGAGGAAGGAAGAATCCATAGAGGAATGAATGCTGTGATTCCATTAGTTACACGGGTAAACCCGATCGACTGGTGTGGGTCATACCTCCAATAAGCAGCACTGATATTCTAATAGGATGAAAATAGAAGCGGTCAGGAACATATACAGATGTTCGAAAGCAAACGTGACTTACACAATCGTCAAACGACGGCCAATGTATTGGCTGACCCACCCAGCTATTGTACCGCCCCTATAGTCAATCCAAAATTAACCACCATTCTGATAAGGTACCCGATGGTAAACATACGCAATAGCACCCTAATTCCAGGTTAGAGGTTGAAAGATAACCATAGACTGAAAGCATTTACTCACACAGTTACCAATGATAGTGGCGACCGTGGCATTATGCGCTGAGAAATTCTTGGATGTTTGAAGATATGTGGGATACAAATCCTTGATGAAGTTAGATTTGCGAGTTACATTCGCAGAGTTCTGAAGAACACACCTGAGATCCATGTGACAAGAAATTGAAACCTTTTCCGAAAACATTGTTAGAAAACACAGTAAGATGGAACAGAGGGTATCTACCTGTCATGAGCAAGACAGCGTATATGCAGAGTAACCAGTGACGCTTCAACATTTCCTTCGTCTCTCGTATGAAAATCTTTGTCTTCTTCGACGTATCAGTTCCGCGTTCTCTCTCGGCGGCTTTCGCCCTAAGAAAGACTTCACTCTCGGGAAGTAATGCACGGATTGCAGCAGCAAACAAGGAGATACCAGAAGCAGTCCAGAATAAGCTACGCCAGCCAGCAGAGACATCTGCAACAAGTGTCAAATTAATGACTGCTGCAAGGAGATAGCCAACAGCATATCCTTGTTGAAGGATGCCACTTGCCAGTCCACGGGCTTCGACTGGGAGATTCTCAAGAGCAGTAGATGCTGCGAGCCCCCAAATACCACCCATTCCGATACCGAATAGAGACCTAAGAGCAAGGAATTGTTTAAAAGTCTGAACAAATCCAGCTCCGAGCTCCAAAATTGCAACAAGAACGAGATTGAAAACTAAGGGCCATTTCCTTCCGAATCGATCTGAGAATATGCCAAAAAGAACCTGAGTAAAGGTTAGGAAAGGCCTATATACAGATGCTACATGTTAGACCTACAGCACCAACAGAACGGAAAAGTAAAGTGAGCGTAATAGCGGTCGTCTTGAAGGAAACATCATGTTAGAGCTTCCCGGAAAAGACAAAAGTCAAAAAAAGAACACACAATGTCGGATGTAGGCTTGTTGAACTGGGTTTGAAGGTGCGTAACACTCAGAGAAACCGAAAAGAAATCAATAGCATCGCAAGTCCAAGCAAGCCATCTGTGGAAGGTGTTAGAGTTGTCACAAAGTTGCCAGCGACAAAAATCGAAAAATGAAAAAGCTTGGAAAATGGCCAAGGAATGTGGAAGCAAAGTCGAGACAAGCCACTTGGCACGCAGATTGGGGATGCGGGGAAATATGATCGACAGGGCGGGCTTACCCAGAAAAGAAGTGGGCCCATTGGATCCATGTTAGTCCACGCAGAACCGTGAGCAGAGGGCGGGCTTGAGCGCGAGTCTCCCTTTGAGGAATGAGATTTCGTAGGAAATAGGGAGCCATGACGGGAAAGCTAGAAAGGCCTTACCGTAAGTTCCAAACTACTTATAGTGGCGGGCACTTTTTATCCCCGGTTTTCGGATCCATACTTCAGTATTCACAGATACTTACCCCAAAGCAAGGAGATAATAAGGACAGCCGGGCAGCGCCAATCAGAGCACGGGCGTGGGTTCAAGTCACAGGTCCCACTTACCCCACGCATGTCATGACATCCATTCCATCCGAGCCCTTATATGACATAAGCGAACTTGTGAACATATCATCTCCACACAAATGACGAAAAGCCAAATCCCTAGCCCTCTCATGTATAAAGCACCTACCAACGCACGACTATTTTCGTTGTAACCTTGTTCAAACCATCTGTCAAATCACAGCACCCTTCCAGGTTCAAGTAATAGATGGCTACTAGTCTACTAGTATTTGACCAATATAGTAGCTACTGTAAGCTACTATAGTGGTGACATGTCAATGAGGCAAATGGAGATACGTGATGGAAGATGCCTAGCCATTGGCCTCTATCGTTTAGCCTTCTTCCCCCTTCGGGTCTTCTTTTCTTTTCCGGCCTCCTTCCCCCCAACATCGTCAGCTTTCCGCTTTATCCCTGTTGCTTTGACACTGATCACTGTTGATTTACCCTTCGCCATATTGGCTACCTGCGCCTCTGCAACACTCCAGTCTGCAGATTCATCATTAATAGCATACCTAGGAAGACAGCGTCAATCTTCTTGTGGTCGATAGTTCATAAAGCGGCCTTCAGTAATCGGACAATAAGCCAACTTACTTTTCCAGATCGAGCGATTCGATCATTGCTTGCTGCTTCGCTTGAAGAGCGGAGGTGGCCTCGACCCCGGCCTTATTCAATTCATCTTCAAGGCTGCTATTAACGGGCTTCCATCCTGCCGCTCCTTCCGTTCCATCCACACGCATCGGAACGGACGCTGATGGCTCCACAAGGTTTTCACTAATTGCAGCTTTTTGCGTATCTAAAAGGCGTTTGCTTATCTTCCTGATAATCTTCACGAAAAGGGCAAGAGACTGGGAAACGGGCAGTTGTAGCTCTGACTATCATAGATGAGATAGAAATCAGCATCATGCTTCGGTATCAAAGAAGCATTGTAAGTACCTCAACTTCCTCGATCGTTTTCCGTTGTAAACCAATGGCAAGCAAAATCGAACTCTGAACTGCAGTCAATTTCACATCAGCCCCGAGCCTCTGTTGGAAGTATAGCGACGCTATACTAGGCAGGAGGTCGAGGATAACGTGATAGTCAAGCATATTGTTGGCATATGAATCCAGTCGCTTCAGGTCGAAGGGAGTGAATAGCATGTTCAATTCGGTCGATCCCACCTCTACATAGTGTAAGCGGGTTTGTCCTCTAAATGAAAGAGGAAAACATACCATTGGAAACAGAGCTGCGTTCTAATTGCTTGACCCCGTTGTTTGCCGCTTCGAGCGTACTCAACGCAGTCACACTCCCGAATTCTCTAAATTTATATGACAAGAGAGAAATAAACCGCCTTCTGAAATCTGTGGAATATATTAGACCGTTCACATGTTATGCTGGTATGAAATAACCTTTTGAAAATTCCCCTAACCACTGGAGGTCACTTGCAGTCGAACTGTTCAGTCCTCTGACCATCACACAAGTATGCTCCCCGGTTAGCTCGCTTTGAGTCTGTCGAAGGTAAAGAGGGACGAAGCCAGCACGTTTCCAGAATCTAAAGAGGATTAGTAAGTCACTACAGCTGAAACACAGTTGGCAAGCACCGACCGGAGTAGTTGTGGTGTTAAACCATACGATACACCGAGGTAATCAAGATTCTCGGGTTTCCTCTCGGTCAAGCGCTGCAGAAGAGGGGGCATTGTTGATGGTGCTCGAACTGTTGGTTTATCGGTCAACAAATCGGTCGACTAAAATAGAATATTCAGCGATATCATTTAAAACAACTTCGGACAGACCTACAGGGCTAATCTCTGCAGGATTGGGGTAGTCAGGCTCCCGCTGCATGTTCTCATCTAGGTTGAAGTATTCTCCACTATAGAACGAATTGAGTGCTTGAAGAGCTCGAGTTCCATAGCCCATCTAAGATTAGAAAATTAAGCGACTTGTCAAATGTATATGTATATGAAACTTACGTTGGCGTAGTCAGGGTGGCAAGCGATTCTAACCACTCGAGCACCATTTAGTAGTCCGAATTGGGTCTCCTGGAATTGCTGTGTGATTAACCAAGGAATCATGTCACCACCAGCTCTCATTCCTCTACCCAGCCCATCAAGAATGGTAGCTTTACTGATATTTCCTTCTAGTGCAACTTGGAGTACGACGAGGGGCCCTGGAAGATGACTCTCATCATCTTTAATTGGGGGAAGAAGCACGAACAAATGATGTGCAGGAGCGTCAGACATGAGCTGAAGATCATTTGGCTGGTTCTTGTAATGTGAAGCGACGTACAGGGCCATCATTCGCTGAAGGAACACTTCTGAAGCTGGATGATAACTGAACAATGTATCGCGGCTGACATAGAACAGCTCGCAGGTAGATGGATGGGGGCAGCCTTGTGATGGTGACTTTGGTATAACCGTAGCATCCAAACATAAAAGGCTGTTGAGCCACTTTTCGATTCTATCTCCTGCAGAGTAACGAATGGGTGTCTCGAGTTTGATCTCCCTCAGAGTGCGTGCCTTCGGAGGCGCTTTCATCCTAGGATTCTTGTCCTTCTTTCCAGCAGCACATGATGCTGCGGGAGCCGAATCCTCTGCGCCTCCCTTTGAGCCAGTAACATCTTTGGTAAGCGATGGCCGTGTAGCTTCACGAAGCTGCTGAATGAGCTTTAATGAGAGGGAGCGACCAGTACCTTCATATCCGTTTATTGTAGAGGCCATAAATACAAGGTACGGTCCAATTAAATTGCGAACCAGAGGAAGGGGAATAGCTGCTGCCTCGTCAATGATAACAAGTTCAGCTTGTCCAAGCACATGGGCATCTTCGGGTTGAATATACTACTAGGAATAAGCCACACGCAAAACAACACATATGCATCTAACGTACCTGAATAGTTTGACGATGATCCTTGAAGATGTTCACGCGAACGATTGCGTTACCAAACTCAGGGTTTGTACTTTGGAGAATGTCATAGTCCAAATGCTCCTCGTATCCGAGGGCATCGAGTCCTCTGAATACGAAATCGAAGAGTGTCTTCAAGTTCTCAGGACTTGGACTCGTAACAAAAATGTTCGAATATCCGTGAGCTAAAGCAGCAGCCATCGCTAAACCAAGGGCAGCAGACTTTCCTCTTCCACGTCCAGCAGTGAGTGTTACTGTAGATGACAACGTCTTTTCAGCGATAGCATCAATGAATGTCAATATAGCCTGGGCTTGGTCTATTGTCTTCGCTAATTTGAGCAGATCTCCTGCAGGCTTTGTATCTTGAAGTTGCTCTTGGAGATCCTTTAGTTCATCTTTCGCAGCCTTAACAACTTCAGGAACATCTTCTATCGGAGCAATGTCCTTTCCTTTTGATATTGGAAGAACATTCAACTCGTCATCCAGTACGAGACAGTCGGCGCAAGAACCAAGAGATAATATGAAACGTTCGTTGAAGCGAGCGGTTATTGAATCATGTGAGGACGTGCGATAGCGAGCATGAACATCCTACATCACCCATGAGAGCGGTTAACGAGATTCCAATGACATGGGTTTGTCGCGTACCATAGTCATTGTATACAGTTGACGTAGAGACGTCATTGACTTCAGTAATAAAACAACCAGACCGCCACCTTCCACCGTTTCTATTGTACGCGCGAGAAGATTTGGGGTTATGGCTTCGAAATCCTGGAGGACAAGCATGCCATAAGTATTTCCGAGGATTTTGTGTGATTCCTTGTAATATCTGCGTTTGAAAAAGTACATTAGCAGGTAGAGGTTATTAATCGAACTATACGCACGTATAACGAATATCTGTAACAGTTACAAAAATTTCGAATGGATCTTTTTCGTTAGGCTCGCGGATGCCTTTTTTAACCTCGCGTTTGATTTTTGCCTCGCGCTTTATGCGGTGACTGATTCATAGGTGTAAAACTCGAATCCAAAGATCATGAACAGTTGAATTCACCTAGTAAATCCTAGATCCTTCTTATAACACCAAAGGACGTTGGGACGTGCTGAAACTCGGGCTTGGGACAGCAGAAAATGGAGGTTCACAATCTACACGGTAGAAAAGAAGTTAGATACTCTAAATGCACTTGCATTTACAAGGCGCAATATAAATTGAAAAAAGTGCTTACCTGGTCCCGACCTTTGTCTCCCACCAAAACTATGAACGACCGGTGATTTTTCTTAACATTGTTGTTAATGAGAATAGGTATGCGAGGATCAAGCTGTTTGCGCATTCGATGCTATTTTCGGGTTTGGATGAGACAGAATAGGTTATAGTCGTAGATCCAAATATGCAGCGTTACAAAGGAATGATTAATGAGAGGCAGAGACAAGCAAAAGACTAGTATGAGATTACTAAATTGGTGACATGCGATCTATGTACGAAAATGTGATCGACACAAAAATTGCCGGTAATGTTTACCAGTATCATGTTGTGTCAAATTTACCGGTAGCTTTTGAAAGAAACAACAGCTTCAAATAATTGCGACGCGTGAGGCGACCCAAACGTGACCGATGATTACAGCGCTTTGCATATCGATATAGCGCTGCGACTTTTTTTACCATACAGCTGAGTTCCTCGGCAGCAAGTTCCGAGCCAAGGACTTGATTAAACTAGTCTAA
>JASFCY010000113.1:0-18893 GCA_036940585.1 Cyathus olla
CCCCTAGCTTCTTTAATGACGCTCAGGATTGAGTACTTGAGTGCTGAATATTAATATTGAGTGCTATCTGTTACTCCTGCAAATAAGAACGTCCGCTTGATCTCAGTTCATCGTTGCATGTATTATATACCTCTCTTTTATAAATAGAATAATAATATAAGAATTCAGAGAATTCAGTTACAGTCTCATTCTGACGGAATGAGGAGTAAGAGAGGGCTGGGGTGCTAGATTAAATTTTTCTTACTTGCCCACGCTCGCTCCTAGTACTTGACCGACCTTTCACTGGGACTCAACCATTATGCATTGAGAGGTATTGATGCTTGAGCCAATCCGGTCAGTTTGAAAGTTGAGAGTCGGTTGGCCCGCTAGTCCCGACTCCCCACTTGCTCTCCACTCCCGAGCCTCTCGACGGCGGAAGCGCAAATCAGGTGTTCCATGGTTTTAGAGGCCTATCTATAGACTACGATACTAATGTTGGATCGCACAAGCGCGCGCCAACGCGCATCTTATCTTTGCATCCTAGTCTCACCACCGGAGCCACGGTCCGCCACCGTCTCTATGGGTTTCCATTCACAATTCCTTGAATTGGATTTTTTGGACAGCTACTGACAGTGGATTGGATTCAGAATCGTAGGACAATGGGAGCAAGTCGATGAGACGGGAGGTTACAGGACAAGAGGTGGGTCGGCACGCATAAGTTACCGCGAGAGCCCAGTGCGCATCCTGATGTATTTCCACCTTTCAGACGTTCTTGCGCTCTTGACTGAACTTTTACGACCACGTCAGCTATAAAGGAATATCCAAACCGCTTGCTGTTGGCTTCCTGACTGACAATTGGACTTGAGCACCGCCAACGATCGGCTCAAGTTCAATATATAATCTCCGTTTCAGGGCGTTGTTATAGCATCTATAGTTCATATGCAATGAGTACCATTGGTATGCTTCAACATGATTACGGTTGCGAACGAGATAAAGACGGAACAGGCTTTTTTGCAGTGACAATTACGCGGCTACCACTGGCAACGAGTTGAAATACCGGCTGGTAACGCACAGAGCTGCTAGAGAGTAGAGAACGCAAACGTTAGGCACGTTTGGGGTATTAAGTCATCCTGGAATTGAATTGGATGGTCTTCTTGCATATTGAGCCCAAGCGAAGTCTGGCTTGATTACGGAGAGTGCTGGAAAACATGACAGAAAATTGCAAGCTGAGGAGAGCTAGTGTAGTTTCGTGTTTCGCGTTCGCGTCAACTGACATGTCACAATCACATGTCACAACAGACATTATCGATCTCGAAGCGGTTTCAACTTTCAATTCCCCTTTCGAAGCTGTTCGGACAAGTCTGGAGTACTTAACTTATGCAATTAGAAAAAGCTTTGAGAATGCCTCAAACACACGGCTTCTCATCCTCTCAAATCTCTACTCTTTTGAATTCTCATCGTAGTCTGTGGAGGTGAAAATAACACAAAAATAACACAACTTGAACTGAAACCAAACTGAAACCTCGCGACATGACTATCATGCTACCCTTGCGCTACTACGAGCGGTACCGAAGGCGGCCTGACGTGGGCGGTACGGCAAACGCAATTTATGACCACCGATCCTACCTTAAAAGTTAAACGGGAGGTAAAACACCATAAATAAGCTGTGGCGTGTATCAGCGCCTATAATAGGGTGCTTCACTAAGAAAAAAGTCGACTGAGCATTAGATCGCGCCAGAAAAAGTAAAGAATGAAATCGTACTACCACTAGAAACTAGGTTTGAACGTTTGAACTTCTGCTCAAATCATGTGCCTTGAGTTATCCAGAGGTGTTTTCGTGGCCTGGTAAACCTGACACGGTGGGTTCCTTTCGCGTTTAAAGCTAAAGTACGATAGCTTTGCCTCTAGAACGACCGGATATGAGGGCAGTTGGTCATGTTCGACGGGTCTTTGTAGTCCGGTCCACTGGTATTTAGTGGACAAGAGAGCTTCAGAAGCGCTCGGTCTTTCATGTAGGAAAACAGAGCCGGGATGTTTTTTATGGCCGCGAAGGATCTAGGGGGAAGCAGGCTCCAACTAGTGCCACACGTACGGTCATGAGGACAGCGGAAGAGGAGGTGACCTGCTATCTCAGGACCAGAGTAGAAACCTGGGTAATGCGTGCTTTAAGCCCTTCCTATACGGGCAATTGACAGTGCAGGTGGCGAATGAGAGGATTTTTACGAGGGGGAGACACCGTGAGACGGTGCAGGGGGTAGGGGTACCTTCCGCGGGACGAGGTGGTTGATTTTGGAGTAACGAGGAGACGTTTCAGGAGGCCATGATGAGGGTTTGAGCTGGGCTTTATGGTGTGCATCCTGCTGGTTTCCTGAGGTACTACGAAAGAGGCTTCAAAGCTTCATGGTTAGCACTTTCATTGTCCCCGACGTCTTGATGGCTTTCGATGGCGTCGATGGACGGTGGCGATGGGTTTTGTGAGCTGGTGCATGTGGGATGGAGTGGAGTGGGGGGTGGACAGTGGACACTGATGCAGACGATTGACGTTGAAACGGTGAGGCCTTGAGGCCTATGATGCCTTGAAGAGTCGAGGTCATTCATTTCCAAAGAGTCATATAAACTTTGGACATATAGCATAATTATTGACGGTGACACCATCTCATTGCAGAGTAGTTGAAATTTTGAAAGGTTAAAGTCTAAAAAAACGAGACGATAGAGCTTGTATTTGTTTATTATAAGCTTGCGGTTGCTGCTGCTTTTCATCTGCTTTTCAACAGCTTCCATGATCCATCTACTTAGGTGCGTCATATCCCCCTCTTGTTCACATAAGTGCACCATTCTTATCCCTGTCGAATCCAGGCTTCTTATGAAGGGCAATGGGGCGAGCTAAAGGAAACCAGGCCAAAATACTGGACGAAGCTCCAAGGAAGATTTCACTAGCTATGCACCGTGGTGAGAGTGCTTGGATGTTATTTTGCTTGAAATTTTCATCTGATATGCAACTAATATGTCATCAGAAATGTGCTTGATGTCCCGGGGAGAAATTCTAGTTCGAAATACCGCTTCGAAAGTAATAGGCCTTTGGGACTGGGCCCGTCGTAGGGTCGTAGCTGTAAGTAGTTGGATTGTGGCCTCTGAAACATAAAATCAGGTGGTTGTCATTGTCAACTATCGCTAACGTTGACGCTGGGAATTCCATATGTATTCATATTCCAGCCCTTCATAGGGCCCGGAAGGTACATTCTGAAGCTCCCAAGGGTGGACCATCTCATATGGTTGCTACAGATGCCAGTGTTTTAGAACCCATTATAAAGGCAAAGTATCTTAGTCGTACCTCGTGTAGCCCCTTGACGTATACCTGGGGACTTTTCTCAAACCTCACTACTCGTGCTGCCAATCTGGTCTTCGTGCTGGTTTGGAAGTCGTACTGGTCTTGTGGATCTTCTCGACCAATTCAGAGATTGAAGAAGGTGTCTCTTTCATGCGCGTTCGGTGTATGTCGGGAGGCGACTTTCAGTGCTATGCGCTTGCTTTGTCTATTCAGCCGCTACCAGAGAGAAAGAATCGGTTTCACGCACCGTGTCCGCCCTTGTTGGTGGAACATCCGTCTATCTGTGGCTGGCTCTATCCGCTTGGTGGTAAAGATGTATGCCGGGATATGAGCTCTGTCTATTCAGTCATTGCAGGGGGAGAAGGGGTTCGTTTCACGCACTACGTTTGCCCTCGGTGGATAGAGTATCCCCTTCGTACGATCTATCGCTTCCTTTATCCGGATAGTAAGGAAGATGTGTGTGCCAGGAGACTAATCAGATCTGCAGGCTGCCAGGCTGCTCAATCTATGCAGTGGTTAATGGGAAAGAACTGCTTCGCACACTATATTCGCTCTTGATGGGTAGAACACCCTCCTCGTACGGTCTATCCATGGCTGCCTTTATTCAGATGGTGATAGTGAAGATGTACGTCGTAGGCCTCTGTTCTGTGTCTGATCTGTTTATGTTGATGTCCTCGTCTTCCACTGACAGTTAGTTGACAGGTGCCTACCTGTATTCGCTCTATTTGTGACTTCTACGGCCTGAGCGCCTCCCACTGTCTTATAAAAAGGCAGGGTTTGACTCTGGTTTCTTTATTCGCATACTGAATCCTCAGGTTGTCGTGCTCATGTGCTTCTGTTCTTTTTCCGGTGCGCTCTCCGATTACAGATCAGCTAAATATCAAGCCAGCTACCCCTTAAATATAGCATGAACGGACGCAATAATGAAGAAGGAATAAAGTCTTAGCTCGATGTGTAGGATGACTGGGGGGCACCTCAGTGAAGTACGGAGGTGTGTTTAAAATCGGCATTATTTTATTTTGCAATTGTAATATTATGCCACAGATGCAGGTGACTTCCCACAACCCCAACGCTTTTAAATGGATACCAAACATTTCGCCCCTCTTCTCTTCTCTTTCCTTTCCTCACCACTTCTACCTATACTATCTGCTTGCTTCTTGGTACCTCATGTACTTTCTACCTCGAAGAAACAGGTTCTCAGCCCCCATAGTAGGGTTTCAAGTGTGTTCTCCTGTATCCTTTTCTTCTTATAGCATGTAACAGCATCCATGCAGATCAACCCTATCTATGATCGACCAGTATATGACATTACATTGTCACTTTCCACCGAGGGCCCACCCCAAATACACAAACACGATGTCTGCTTGGAATACCTAGAAGGATTAGAAGGCGATCTGCTCCAGCTTTCCAAAGAGCTTGACGTCACTCGTCTTCGACTCATTGTAGGTCTCAAGATTGGTTTATATGTTCTACCCTCTCTGATCCACTATTAATAGGTAGTTAAATCTGCAAAGGCTTTACGGCATGCTCATTTCGAAGGAAAGGTTCACGGTAGCTTGTGGCCTGTAAGTCGTATTCGCCTTTACGTATCGAAACAATAGCAAAAAGTTATTTTGTCTAGGGTGCTTTTCTTCTCACCAAAGACTCTATCACCCTGCGTGGTGTGGGTCTCTACAAGCTGTTGCAGAACCACGAGGATCGCATTGTCATCGGCCCCGCTCACGGCTATAAGGCACGCGGCGAGCTCACACTGGACCCTGCTGAGCATACTGAGGCGATGGACATCCACTCATGGGGAAAGACTATCATTAGTGTATGTTCTATTTTCAGTTTCCGTTAGTATGCTCTATTGATCATGATCGGATCTGCATAGCTCTACAGTCGTTCACTCATCAAAGCATCTTTACGTGGTATCGTCTCCCCTTCTATTCCCCAAAGACCACAAGAGATGCCCGAAGACATCTGGAACGTTGTCGTCCAGTGTTTGCCAGAGGGCTTGGATATCCAAGTGACTATGGATGATATTGTTCGCCAATTAACTGGGATATGAGGCTTTCATTCATTTTTCCTCCGGCCCCGACCAATAGTTGTTTTTTAATAGATTAGGGTAATAACTTTCGTGTCTTCGCAGCCGCCAGGGGTAGTAGCAGCGTTATTTTTACTTATGATTTAGGTACCGACATTTTCTATCTTCACGAACATTGTAACTAGTACATCTCTATGATATTTATGATGAGAAGTTTGACACCACCTCGACCACACCTCCACATCGTTGCTTGCTCAGTGCTAAACGCATTCCACCCAGACATAAACGATGATTGGGAGTATGTACCGAGACTACAGATTAAACGCATCTCAAATTAAAAGTCCCGTGGTAGTGTTGATATGTGTTGATACTGGTTGAGTACCAACGCAAAAGATAAGGCTTGGATAAGGCAGCCTAGAAAGAGGGAGAGGAGAAGAATCTCCATTTTCCCTTCAGTGTCGCCTCCTAGAGAAAGATCACCGGTCCAATAAGGTGGCAGGTTATATCACCATATGTTAGAGTCCTGACAAAGCTACGAGTGTTGACCAAGTGTTGACGTTAAGTTACTATAACTTGCCTGAATGGGTTCCAGGCAGAGAATAACATACCAGACCGTGTCTACATTAGATCACGTCCTATCCTATCTTGATCCTATCTCATGCACTAAGGAGTGTGAGGACTGCGGTGGTGATGATTAGTGACGAGGCATCGATGTAGCAGTAAGAACTCGAGGTGATAGGTAACCGTCTGGTTTTGAAATCGTAATGTGCGACATGGATTCAGCACTGAGCACGGATCTTGTAGGTAGACATCGTTTGAGGGAGCTTCAAAGAGGGCCGGAGTTCCAGGATCGCAGAGCTAAGAATGAGTAGAAGAAGATTTTGAACAGTATTTGCTTTGTGCTTGAGCACTGACTAGGACTCCTGAGCAATTACAAGACTGGCAGTTCCAAGTCAACACACCGACTCAAAAAGCTAAGGTGCATTTGGCGTGGATTTACAGAAGACAGGAGGGCAAAGTACTGAAGTGAGGGTTGCAAGTCTACTATGTAAGAACTTTCAAATTCCACTGCAGCAGCTTACTGTGATCAAAAGCTGATCACACGTTTTGCTATGATTTCTTCATGGATGCTTGCAATCCGACTTGAATCCGACATAGGTCTTCCGCCCCGCCGCACCCTGCAATCAGGCTCTCATCCTGTTAACGACGCAGGCCATCTTCTAGGTTCACGCTATCATCTATGCCAAGGTTCAAGTTCATTCATGAGGAATTTTGGTGCAACTTACCATCTGCATTGAACCCAAATTGAACCAATCGCCGAGTTCACATCGCCTTTTCCTCATCAACCCGCAGGATGGCTATTTCTCATATCATAACGGGAATACAGCAGATATGGATCCTGCGCATCCGGATAACAAAATGGTTGACACTGTACGTGGCGCGTCGGCATGGCCATTGTCAATACTTGGTCAACACACGGATGGATGGGCTGGCGTTTAAAATGACTATGGCCCTTTGAGCTTTTGGAGATCTTTAAAGATGGAAAGATATATATGCGGGCATTGGCAACCAACAGTCGTCTAGTAAGTTAGCTATCTGGGTTATATAGTTATGCCGTCTGACATTTTCTGCTGCAACGTAGACATCTAGGTTAAACTCTGAAGTCGGCCTCCAGCGAAGAAAGTTTCTTCGCTCAAAGTGGTCAATTATCCTATAACTCAGTTGTTGCATTGCGATCATAAATGACCCATAGCAAATTCAAGCTTGGACAGACCTGACATTTGCTTGACGTCTTATTAGCGTCCGCTGTGGCGCACCTGCTATCTGAACATACTATTTATTAGTATACGTATGACGTATGAAAGGTAAATCTTACGATTTTTACTGCTTATATTCGTGTATCCGGTCTGTCACGAAGGTCTAGCACGACAGTATGGCTATGTAGAGGTACGGTTATGGCTTAGTTATTGAACTCTGTGTGTTATGAAAATACTTACCGACTCTGGTGCTACTTCTTAGCAGGCCCGCAAATGCCACCATTCTTGACGTGTTTATCCCGTAGCAGCCAGACCTTTGCGTAGTTTTATACTGAACGTTCCGAAGGATAAAAGTCGACCAAAAAGCGACTAGGCTCGCACTTTTTCCTAGGAAGAATTGGGTTAAATCGACCTAACAAGGGATTATGTTTTAACTCACCATATAGTTCCCAGTAACCCCCCGTATTCCACAACTCGCTGCTGATTCGACCACCATTCCGATGAGTATGCAGCAGGTACGTTGCTCCTCGGTGTTCTATAGGATAAAATCCCCACCAAAAAGCGAGTTGACTCACACCTCTTCCTAGGAATAGGTAGGTTAACCCACAACTTGACGTGAAATGCATTTGACTTACGCCTATTCCTCAGTAACTCCCCTAGCTGTCGGTTCTGACCACCCTTCTGACGAATATACAACAGTTAGACCTTTGGGTACTTTGCTCCCCAGCGTTCTGTAGGGGCCTACCACAAGCAAGTAGACTCGTATTTCTACCTAAAAAGTGGGTCAAACCTACAACTTAACATGTACTGTGTCCAAGGATTGGATACCTTCGCGCGCTTTTGCCCCTGAAGAGCCTCGCAGCGGCTGATGGAAGGTCTTAGTTCTGCGTAGGATGCGTTGTTGGTTGGAGCGATCTGTGTGTATGGATGAATGCGTCAGAACCGATATTAAGGAATGCAGAAGAATGAATTCACTGTTTTACTCGCCTTCTAATACCGCCAATAACCCACACAATCTGGCTTCCGGCTCCGGCTGTGTTGAGCTATCTTAGGTTCTGCAGGGGGTTTAGTCGACTCCTACGATTGAAAAACCAGTTGTTGACAAGCTGGGCTTATTATAGATGCAGCTTTGAATTGAACCAAGACTCGTGTCAAAGGTCAGCTGGATTGCAGAAGGAAATAGCGCCCTGTACTTTGTGACGGGATGGAAATAATGCAGAAGTAGCTAGTTGATAGGTGACTTCTTTCAGTGCTTGGCTTTCCAGGTGAGACGATACATCTCTCTATCATCGCTTGCGCTGACAGGGACAGTTGACGGGCTTGACAGCGACTTCGGGAACACAGCCCATAAGGGCTTCTAAATAAATGCAGTGAAGGTTCTCATTTCCTGTTACCACTTTGCTCTTGGATAGTATCGAGGGGTCCTACTTGGGAATACCTTAAAATCTTCTTAATTCTCGGTAATATTACCTCTACACTCATAATTTGCATCCATCGAGGATCTTTGTGGCTAGCTGTTACATAAGGTGCATCAGTGGGGTTGCTCCAAGGGCAAAATCACAAGAGGTGGATCATTGGCTGGTTGGAAATGAGTGATCAAGGCATGTAGACCATTCCAGTGTTTAATGAGCTTACACACGGATCTCAAATTCGCCGGCGTGGCGAGGAACGTGTTCTATACCTTTCTGGCTCTTAACTACCATTGACCAACCCATCCGCATAACCAATGGATACTAGTATCTCCTCTATTCTCCTGACAGCTATTCTAGTAATAGCACTTACGAGACCATTCCAAAGACTGGCACAAGCGATAATACGAAGGAATGTCTTCATTGCTAATAACCTTCAGCAGATACCTGCGACGTTGGAAGTGATGGTCATAGATATCAAGATTCCGCTGGTCGGGGGAATAATTAGGTGTTCTGAGCATAGCGAACGAGTTTTGGATGATACCGGCAGGTTGAATGACAACGCCTTGGAGGTAAGCATTGAAGCAGATCCTGAGATAAAATTGATTATTGTAAGTCCCATTCTTTCGCTCGATTTTTAACAAGCTAACTTTTGCCTAGACCTTAAGAATGGCAGAGTTGATTCGGAACCTTCATGTCTCTGGAACGGTCCACGGGAACGTGTTTCCTGTTAGTATTCCAGTAAACAGACTTGCTAGCATGTCGAATCCTCTAACTCGCTCATATAGGGAGTGTTCAGCGTCAAGGAAGGCTATGTATCACTATTTGACGCAGGGCTTTACGCGGCTGTACAGGAAGGACTCCAATTCGTACATATGGGACTTTCACATAATTACAAGGCTAGGGCCGAACTCAAAAAAGAGGATATGTATATACCTGATGAAGCGATGGATGTCCATTGTTGGGCCAAAACTATTCTTGCTGTGAGTACAGTAGCTTCTTATGCTGTGCATCCTGTTTACAGCCAAATAGATATATAACGGTACCCACCCGACAGTGTTATTCTTTGAAAACTCTCCTCCGCCGATGCAGCCACAAGCGATGCCCGATGCATTGTGGAACGTCCTTCAAGAATGTCTATCAGAAGACCTGATTGGCCTTCCCACTATGGATGATATCGTCACAAACATGCAGACCTTTGTACAAAGCCAGGTTATAACAGGCTCAGGGTTTTAAAACTAATCCTTCGAACAAAGATAATCTCCTTTCTCCTACATTGACGTCCGTCACCGAGCGGAGCCGCTGGTCTTTCATATTTAGGCAATATTCCATACTACATAACAGGACTAAACGATTACAATCTATTAACTTAACGCTCCCCTCCCTATTTCCTACGGAGCCGCGCTGTATAGAGGTGGTTATGATGATATTATTGGGCGGCAACATGTATTAACGACGAATGAAATATACATATTTACCCGGGTCCCGTAGAGTCGCGCTGCGTGCTATGTGAGAGAAGTACAAAGTTAATATTAATTGTACACAGTGTACTGTTGTGACATAAAGTATATGATATTTTTTAATCTCTTGATTCTAATTCCATTTCTCCAATCCTAAACGGAGCAGTAGTAGGCGTGCTACGCAAAAGAAGCTTAGCGCCCATCTATCATGAATTGTCCTGCTGCGATAAGCAGAAAAGTGCACCAGAAGAATGACTATCCAGCTGTGTTGCAATTTTCACGCTGCATACTAGCAAAGCGTGGCGGATGAAACTAGAATAATTGGCTACCTACTGAGAGGATGCCTCTCCAGCTTTTTTAATGACGCTCAGGATTGAGCGCTTGAGCCTCCGCTCGATCTAAGTACATCGTTGCATGCACTATATGCCTCTATTTTATAAACAAAATAATAATATAAGAATTCAGAGAATTCAGTCACAGTCTCGCTCTGACGGAGTGAGGAGTAAGAGAGGGCTGGTGTAAGCATCGCCATGCTTACGACGAGCAGTCTGTATATATACCGCGGACATTAAAAAACATATCGTTTCTTAATAGCTTCTTTTGCCTAATGGCTAAGAGTGAACCTGTTGTATTCTGGCGGCAGCAGGCTTTCAGTTGGGGTGTTAGAAGTTATAGGTGTCCTACCCGTAAAAAACAAACATACAAAGGAGAAATGCAACGTGACAGTTTTTGTAACAAGAATTAAAATGTAATGAGACAGTATATCTCGCTTTTAGAGAGAGAGATAGGAAAAGGCGGGAACTCAGTCATGCATTGAGAGGCATTGATGCTTGAGTGAATCCGATCAGTCGAACTTTGAGAGCCCGGCTCCCGACTCCCGAGCTTCTCGACGGCGGAAGCGCAACGTGCCCCATGCTTTTGGAGGCCCATAATGACTTGAAATTCAACTTGGCCCATGGGCTCCCGTGAGCCATACTTACCAGTGTAGTATGATACCATCGGTCGTCAGGTTGTCGACATGAAAGCCGGAGTTGATCTTTGAGGTAGGGCGCAGGTGGGGCTGCGATTTTTCTCGTACTTAGCTGTTGGGTCGGAGGTCATTGTGTAAGAGACCAACAAGAGATATAAGTTTGGCTTAGGTTTTGGCAGTGGCTGGCAGAAGCTGGGCAGAAGGTGACTTCTTGCGGTTAGCTTCGAGTTATCTTTTCGTCATTTTTATGATGAGCCAGACGGAAAGCTGACTTGAGTGCGCCAACGAAATAATGTCTGCAAACGTTTTGATGGATAAAAAAGTTCAGGCTGAGCTTCGTCTTCGAAGTTCAGCGACTGCTCCGTGAGCTGTTCTAGTACAATGATCGTAAGCTCTCCCAAGGACATGCAACAACGCCAATAATGGCGCCCAGTGTAAGTAGTCGGAGACAAGCTGCAAAGCCTTCAGTCGTGGACGTTGGATTATGGTGGACAAGATTGAAATTGAGTGAAGGCTTGGTGAAGACCCGAGATCGAGGTAATACTCGCTGGACAAGTTTTACACTCCGATTTATATGACTCCTTATCCAGATTCCACGCTGTAATCCGTATTGTCAATGTCAATTATTTTGTCAATCGCATTGTTCTGCACTATTTTCGACTTTCTGCTTGCTCCAACGGCAGTTTACGCAGTCGAAACACTTGGAAATTTGAACATAATCCAACAACCATTTTCTGCCGTCCACGAGTGACAGTTTGACTCGAAAAGAAAGGGATGATCAGCCCATATTGAACTTAGCTACTGACAGCGGGTTGGGTTCAGAATCGTAGGACAAAGGGAGCAAGTCGACGAGACGGGAGGTTGTAGAACACGAGGTGAGTCACAGTAACATGGGTTACTGCGAGAGCCCAGTGCGCATCCTGATGTACTCCCACCTTTCAGACGCTCTTTCGCTCTTGACTGGACTTTCTTGGCCACGCCAGCTATATAGGAATATACAAACTACTTCCTGTTGGCTTCCTGACTAACGATTGGTCTTGAGCACCACCAACGGTCGGCACAAGTTCGCTATAATATCTCTGTTTCAGGGCGTTGCCACAGCATCTGTAATTCATATGCAATGAGTACCATTGGTACACTTCAACATGATTACGGTTGCCAACGAGATAAAGATGGAACAGGCTTTTTTGCAGGGCAATTACGCTGCTACCACTGGCAACGAGTTGAAATGCCGGCTGGTGCGCACGGAGCTGCTCGAGACCGTAAACGTTAGGTACGTTTGGGGTATTTTAAGTCACCTTGGAATTGAATTGTATGGACTTTATTTGACACAGGGCCGCGAAGCAGCAAATACAGTCGTCGAACCAATGCATCCTGCACTATAAGTCAACTAAAACATAGTATTAGCAGCCTCAAATGTCGGCCCATTCTCTGGAAAGGTACCTGGTGGTCGTGAAGGCACGGAACATGTTTGAAGCTTGATTGGAGCCATACATGGAGAATTGAATACACCGAGGCCGAGTCGCCCCGTTCTTCCTATATCTACGCTCTTTAGAGGGATCATTTTTGCACTCAAGAACCGGAACCCTCGTACCTGCAATAGCGAGACCTTGCCTATCGTCTATAGCTGTTATCAAGGTAACCTCTCGCTGCTCCGATACCAACGAGCTACGCTGAATCGGTTTGTGCACCCTTTCATTTATAGCTTGGCTTTCACCTAGGTCCCAGGACTTCAGAGTAGACCACTCTCCAATGGCAATGATAACGGATAGTCCAAGATACGGGAGCTTCAAGTCCTGGACAAGTGGATAGACAACTCATCCCACGATGAAGGATCTATCTATTATTCGTGAGTATTATGATCACGTCCGTCCTCATAGTTTGCTAATATAGCCCAACCTACAGCTGGACAATTATTCCCAAAGGAAGAATAGAATTAATCCTAATTCGTCCAAGTGCAGAGGCTGTTGTGGCAGATGTTGAGGTTCCTTCATCTAGAAAGATGTGGCAGTTAATAGAGCCAGGTGTTCAGGTGGACATACCAAATGACGTGAAGCCCTTCTTGAAGGCCTAAAGAAAGCACACTAGCATAGCCTTCAATCCGGCACTGGATGTCAGGCGGCATATAGCAGCGTGGAAGCTTCACTCGGTGCCACTGTATGAAAGTTCTCAAGTAAGTTCAAGTTTGGAATATTCAGCAGAACTTTTTCTTCGATTTATTAATACTATTAATACTTATGGATAGACGCGTCCAAATTTCCTTTTGAACCCTGTTAAGGAGAGCTGCGCTCTTGTAGCGGTCCCCTTTACCCTACCTGCTTGACAAGCTTTAGTCCTCAGCCGCATCCATTAAAGCCAATCGCAAATCCTGCAAAATCCGGTGCACATGGATCATCCTGGACCTGTTCTCCCTGCCTGCTGAGCTCCTAGTAAGCCGGCCTGGAGATATCGGTGGAAAGCCTCGCAATTTATGCCTGATGCGCTTAATTTCATCATTATGGTCGAGTGGATTCTTTGTTGTGTTACTCATAGGCAAGAGCGGCAGCGCAGCTGATTCAAATTCCGCTATGTTTGAACTCCCCCCATATTTCAACTCAACGCCTCAACGCCTCAACGCCTCCATCCTTAACCCTCGTCATTCACCCTACAACATCCCTACACCGAAGCTCTCACCCGCTCAGCATCATTCATTATCTTAAAATTATGGTAAGTAGGGCTATAATTTGCTTTTTTGCGATCCTCACACGAGCATACGTGGGCCCAACAGCTGTATACTGTGAGGGACATCGTGTACAGATACAAGAGAGACCCAATTGTTCGCAACGCTGACAGAACCATGCAAGCCATATACAACCCTGAGGTCGATATATTTACCGATAGCAGTGCGCTTTCGATACTAGATAAACTCAAGATTGTAAGCCATCGTTTCTTTACACTACACCACAGCTCACAACAACATCGATTAAGTCGGGGCAGATTACTGAATGCCTTCAAGCCCTCCATGCAGACAACGAAGTCCATGGTAACATTTCACCCGCGAGTTTCCACTCCTATATTTCTCTGTTCCTATATCTCATTGTGGTATAACAGAGTAATATCCACCTTATGCGCCAAGGCGGGACTTCGAGCATTGCAACCTCTCTGAAAAATGCCGGATTGTACGCAGCTGCGTCCAGCAATGGTAGATTCATGTGCATTTCGGAGGTCGCGCGCTACATGGCTCCTGAATATATCGAAACGGACTATTTTATTCCTACGAAGGAGGGGGATTTGTATGGATGGGCTTTAACGTCTTACGCGGTATGTTTTCCCTGCTATAGGCGAATTTCCATTTCACACTTATATTGTTAACTTCTTCTCTAGATCATACAAGGCGGCCCCTTAATTCCCGGCTGGGGAGATAGTCAGTGTATCGTGGCTATCTCTACTGGCGCTTGGGAAAGTTTTTTTACCCAGCCAGAAAATGTTCCCAACGACGCCTGGTTGATTCTTAAACGTTGCTTGAGTAGAGTACCAGGGGATCGGCCTCACATCACGGAAGTTACATCCGTTTTTAAGCGATTCATTCTATGATATTATTCACTTAACACAAGAATAAAAACATCATCATCAACTTCCACTTAACCAATAAATTACAAAATTGTAGCACGACGTTTTCTACCCCCAAATACAACATCTTACCATGATATTACTGAAACATATCCATTGGATACCCTAGTAAATTGCATTGCTCCATATCTTGCCACTTAGAGTTGCTCGATGGTATACCGAGTAATCTCAACGGGCTTCCATCCACGTTCGCGCCTGTCACAGGCTCCCACAATCCAGCTTCCTTCAGCGCCTCAGTGGTATTGGTAAACCCACGCGCATTAAGGAATGCCGGCGATGGGTTCGGGTTGAAAGATCGTGCAAAGGATGCCCATACATCTGTAATTACCTGAGACATGACGAGGTCATTCCAGTCTCGAAAGGGAGCGCTGCTTTGGCCCAAGGTGCCTAAAGTGTAAAAGAGCTCTCCGGAGTGGCATCTGAAACGAAAGTTAGGGAGTTGAAAGCACGAGCTTAAGAAGAAATAAATGCATACCGGAAGTAAGGCAAACTGGGATCTCCAAATGGAAACTCTTCCGTAGCAGGAGGGACACAAATGCCTGCGATAGGCTCAAATCCAGCATAACTGCGATCAAACTGGTATGCATAGACAGAAGGGTAGGTTTTACTTTTTGCCGCCGCAACAACTGTCGCCTGGTCGATACATCTGAACTGGCCATCTGTTCCAATGCGGCTGGAAACGTTGAACACGTTCAACGTTACATTAGGTCCAGAAGGAGTCGGGAAGAGATCAGAGTTGATGACAAGGTTCGTTACATTGCTGCTAAGTCTGTATATAGAGTAGGCTGGCGATGAATAACGGTAGAGCTGGAGACAAAGGGAGTGAATGCGTACCCTGCACCCGAAAGTATCTGAGATTCAGTTGTGGTAGCGGTAGGGAACGATCCAATGAAATCAGAGCCATCATCTCTCATCCATCCAAACATGACGTGCGCAGGCGCTGCTGGCCCCTTTCCGTTAAGGATTAGGTGGTCTGTGGCGATGATCTTGCCATCATTGACTATATATCTAAAAACTAATCAGTAACGGAACTGCCAGATATAATTATATCAACCTAGGTGCATTTGGCGCCCCGTTCAACTTCTGCGCATCCACACTCCTCAAACACGTCAATAAAGACGATCCGGTACTATTCGCGCACCCGACAGCTTGAATCACGGGAGTCGCAAATTGAGTGAATTGATCCTCGATGCTCATGTATTCCGTGTAGGTGTGAGCATAGCCAAACCCACCGAGGTTACTTTGTGCAATTGCGCCTTGGAAGAGACCAAATGCAGGCTTCGCCGCTAGAAGGGCTCGGACAGAGCCAGCACCGGCAGATTGTCCGAAGATAGTTATGCGAGAAGGATCTCCACCGAAATCAGCGATGTGCTGTTGTACCCACTGGAGGGCTGTTATCTAGAAGGCTGAGTTAATCAGATTGATGCGGAGTGGGTCGGAAGATACGAACCTGATCCGCAATACCGAAGTTACCGTTTGTCACTCCATCTTCTAGGGCGAGGAAGCCAAGCGTACCTAGCCTGAGTATATTTCAGACATATGGTTTACATCTCTGAAAAGCAATACATACCGGTAGTTGATAGTAACAACTACAACATCATTCCTACTCGCCATATTCCCTCCATCAAAAATACCGTCACTCCCTTCACCGTCGGTAAATCCTCCACCGTGGATCCAAAACAAAACGGGTTTCAAGTTCTTTGACGTGGCTGAGTTGGCTGGGAGGAATGGCGTATAGATGTTTAGGAATAAACAATCCTCACTTCCCAGGCCCGGCTGAGTACAGGGAGAGCCATATGAAAGAGCATTGATGTTACCCGAGCCACTGAATACCTTTGAGTACGTGAAGCGCCCAAAGGGGTCTGCGTAGGGAATGCCGATGAAGCGGAATGAGAGATGATCTCGAGTTCTATATGGTGTGTTTGTCAGTAGTTGTTTCCGAGCCCGTGCAGTGGCCATTTCGACGTACCCTAATACAGTCAACTTCTTGCTTTTAACTTGCACTTGGAATTGCGGACTCAGATCTGTCTGGGTGTTTGGGCGGTACGGCGCAGTCTGCGAGCAAAATGCAGGAAGGCGAGTGTTGCAATTTACTCTCTCGATGCCTCCGAGTAAAGACATAGCAGAGCAGCTTGATGATGAGCTTGATGCAACCCAGAACTGTTGGAATGGTTGGAAAGTCTCGAGAGTAAGGTAACTGAGGAGGGATTTCATGTCAGAACGAAAGAAAGTTCCATTGGTATGAAGCAAAGATTCTGAAAGCTGCTTGCATGATGTGAGAGCCTCTGCATTGGTACTGGGTTTGTTAATCAATATTGTACCATCATGTTGAGGCGCGGTAGGCCCTAGAAGCCAATCATTAGTATAATGTCATCGTATACTAGAGAAACAACCCATACAATTAAGGTCGTTTTGGAAAAGGAACGTAAGGTCAGAGCCAATAGAGCCTGGAGAAGGCGTCGAGGGGACCAGCCGGACAGCAAATGCCACTAGCGTAGCCAGAGTCAACATTTTGAAGAACTTGGTTGCCCCAACACATCTTGATCCAAACTTTTATAGATAACAGTCGCGCTCACAACGAACGCCAGCTGACCATATGGTATTTTTAAGGGTTCCATCATGACCATCCTCAAACAGGTATTACTCACAGAGTTGAAGTGCACCATATGCATTCTCGACGCGCTTCTTTTACAGTCTTCAGATCTCATTCCACCCTCTCGAGCCCCCACAGGATATTCCACCGAGATTGAAAACTTCCCAACTTCTGGCCTTATTCTCGGAAAAATCGATGAGATAATGATTGAGCGTGCGACTGCGGGTACGAGTGCTTTCCTCTGCAGGAGTCAGTATTATCACCTAGAAAGATGGGGTAGTTCCTGCCAGCATCGTGGACGAGCATAGAAGGCAAAGACATGTGGCCCGTAGTTATGTTATCTTCATGATATTTGCATATGTTTCTGAGGTTGGCCCGCGCCGTAATGAAGACTGAGGAAGCGCAGTTTCTGGCGTTCTGACATTGTCAAAACTCTCCCCAAGTGAAATTATCGACAACTTTGGCAGCTATATCTGTAGTTCATCCGGTCCGGAACCCGGCGTTCCCCATACGATCCGTCAAGTGACATGGTAAAGCTGAGGCAACTTTTCTTGCGACCAGGAGTTAAACTTGAAAGGACATCACCCTACAGCAAAATCTCTATATTCATTGTACCTCATCAGTTATAGAAATATGGGCTTTTCACTTAAATGCAACAGGTCGGTTTTAAATCGCAAAAAAAAAAAAAAAAAAATGACGTCTTGAAACCGAAGGTCGTAGAGGGGGTCTTCTACTAACCCATGGGCACCTCCTACATATAGTTCGTAAGGTACAATTCTGCTTTTAAATTAATGAGGGAAAGCTCACCAGAAAAGCACGCCCTCTTACCGCTGCTACCGGGCAGTTGGGTTATTGAGGGCGAACTACAACAATATTAGGCAAAGGCTCAACTTATTAACCGCTCCTTCAAAATGGATGACTTACCCCAGCCTACTGCTTCCTTGACCGCGGGCGTCATCAAGGATGTTCAGAACCGGCATGCACCCGTCCGTGGCTACTATCGATCTGGTCGGAGACCTAAAAATGGTTTTCACATGAAAGAGCAGCTGCGTGTTTTGAAACTGTAGGAGCGATTGAGAACTGTTAAAGCCATCGGAGTTTACATTGTGTTTACATAGCTTGAACTGTATGCATAATGTCGCGAGCATGGTGACCATTTTTTCTTAAGGGATAACGGTGAATTGAAAAGCAATCCTAACGGAATCCTATAGTGGAATATCTCTTCCGCACAGTCCACTACTCATCAGGAAAGTTCAGTGTTTGTAGAAGCCTCTGCGTGATAATAGGAGTCGAAGATATGGGTAAAAAGAGACTCGGATCGGGCCTCGATAAGAAGTGAAATGTCCGACTCGTGAGTACAACTTGAGTAACCATCCAGAGGTTTCAACGACTATGAAAGGGAGAATTCTTTAACTAGGTGTCATTATGTTTCTCTCTAGCTGAAGATTTGAAGCGAAATGGTTAGGATCATTAAGAAGAAATTTCTGCCAGAATGAAGGCTTGGCCACGAAGGAGGTTGAAACTTGAACGTTTGAACCCCCGAATTGACGTCGGAGAAAAGTTTAGCGAGGGTCCCCAGTTTGGCTACTAGCTTCGCGGAGTCGGTGATTTAAACACGCTCCTACTACAACCAACAATCCTACCAATTGCAGTCTTGCAGTTCGCGTTCTTTTTCTTCCCTGTTGGAACCATATCCCATACCTTCTGGTACGATCTAAACATAGCCAAGGCCTGGAAGCCGACCACCAACACATACAGTACA
>JASFCY010000114.1:0-18878 GCA_036940585.1 Cyathus olla
TCATTGCAGGTCCAGCTAAACTGGTTTTGAGACTGGGCAACTACAAATACCCCACCGTCGCTGTCAGGACTAGGTACCAAAGCAAAACGAACATAGGTTGTCACGTACCCCACCAGCCGTTGTCACCACCTGGGTAGGTGATCTGCACGTCAGCAGCAACAATGCCAGCGAGAACGGCGAGAGTAGAAGCAAGAGAAAGGCGCATTTTCGTTAGTAAGGAAGGGGTTGAAGGGTAGGTTGTGAGGAGGAGGTAAAAGAATGTGGTGGTACAGCGAAGAGCAGCGGGGGCTAGAAGAAGGGGAAGATCCTTGGCACACTGTGATGGGCTGAAGGAAACTGAAGGGAAACGAAAAGGCGGCTACTCCCGACTCTATGTTTGTTTTCCTATTTTTCTCTCTCATTCCTCTTGTCTACTGCTCCACACGTGCATGTGAATCCTCCTGAACATTGCCACTGCAGCCGCTACCGTAGAGCACAGGTTTCTTCTCATTTCAATTTGCAACGCTATTTCGTTTGGGGATTCTGGGCACACTTGGGCACACCATCCAGCTCCCCAACTCGCTTCAACCAAGCTTGCTTGAGCTGTCGTTCAGCATTCTCACACCCATCATCAAACGCCTTCTTTGCCTTGAGGTTGATTCGGCCTTCCCTGTCTAGAGCTAATATTAACCTCGGCTAGGTAACCTTCTCTCAGTTGCGATCAGCACTTCCTCATGGCGGTCACGATGTCCGAGAGCAATGTCATAATAACTCTTGGTTTATTATAAATTCTACCTTCGTTCTCCGTTCTGCCAGCGATCTTTATACCAAAACCCAGGATTCTTCTGCTGGTAACAGAATTGCTGATATATGAGCTGTGATTTACACAGCTGTCGTATGAAAATTATACCTTTGACTCTTGAAGTGCTCATAAAATAGGAGAGGTTCCAGGTTCGACTGTACCAATAAAGGATGACATTGTTTCATTCTACTGATTGCGACAGGGGAACTTGGCGGAATACATATCTAGAGACCCCATCATCCTGTAAGACCCACTCTCGTTGCAGTTTATATCTATACCTCTTAGGTTTCCAGATACTCCAATAGTACCAATACGCTATACCGAGGAAAGATATCGAGACCCCGCCAATCGAATGAGACTAAATATACAATGTTCTGTCAAAAGACCGGTTCCTATCAAAGATATGTAAGATGAGACATACCCAGTATGGGAGTTGATCATATGTTGTTGATCCAGGTACAGGGGGTATAAATGGGACGACGATAAGGAATAAGTTCGAGGCAAAAAAGAGTAGCACGACTATCTTATGTGCTCTGAACGGAGGATTCCAGCCCCATCTCCGGTAGGCAGAGGTATACAATAAGAGAAGTCCGAAGGCAACGAAGGTGTTGATGAGGGTAACGGAATATGAGTATACTTAATACCAGATTAAAGAATGACATATATGGAGACTGCTGGAGACTTACTATTGATAATGAATAGGTATGCATCCCCTGCAGGCACTGCCAAAAGTAAAATGCATGAGATGGAGTATTGGGTGAAAAGGCCTGATAGTGGAGCATTAAACGGCTTGTTGCTAGCGAAGAACGATGCGTATGGTAGAATTCCTTCTCGCCCGAGTTCCTGGAGAACTAGAATGTAACATAGAGTGTCAATACAGTGAAAGGATCGAAATAATTTAATTTTAGTCTCAACTTACCTCTTCCCGATGAAAATTGACTCGCCAGGAGGTTTCCCAGAGTAGAAAATGCTATGAACGCGCTCAGTGCCTATAACAGTTCAGTTTATGGGTAAAAATGAAAGATATAAACTTTTACTTTTTCAGTAGTTGGTCCAAATAGATTGCGAAAGAATAGCGCACTATAGTCCCGAGATCACTTTATGAGCACGTGTACCTCAGAAGAAAAAAGTCCTATTCACACGATAATTCTGTTACTACCTAAAATGTCCGATTTTGAAACGACAGCAAAGTATGCTATGTTTATCAAAAGAAAGACGGTAGTAACAGATAACATAGCTAATGGAGCTGCAAGTTTGATGGTTTTGACTGGATTTCGGACCTCCGAGAGAACATAGTTTGCATTTGAGTAGCCAAAGAACGACCTAAATAATTTTCGTTTGACTGAGATCTCCCAGGTAAGATTTAAATATACCAGATAACATTATACAGCCCAGAGACAAAAGCATTCGTGCCGGTACCGGAGCCTTCCCAGAAGTGATTCCACGAGTCGAAGTTGTGAGGCTGGTCGTACTCGCTGTGAACTTGAAATCCAGGCGTACCCGCTAACGAGAGTAGACCACAGAGTGCAATGGCCGTCATGACGAATAATTTAAACATTCCAAGGACATTCTGAAGATGGAGACCCCATTTCAATTTTGTTCCGTGAATTAGGCAGATGAAGGTTAAACAGAAGAAAGCGATAAGCCTAGTATTGAATTGGGAGGGGGGAATAGATAATGCATGCAGAATATCTATCATATAAAGTATGAGAAACTTAAATGATGATGTCCGTGTGCCACCTACATTCACTGAAAACTACACTGTTTGCTGCACCAATGCCCTTAAAGTTTCGAAAGGTATGATACGATTAATATCAATGAATCGGCATACTGACGTCCGGAGAACTTACCAGGAGTAGGGCATACGCTGCATATAAGCAAGACGCCAAGAACTTGGGCCTTCGATATATGTACTCCAGATAGTTCTTTTCTCCACCACTTCGCGGTAATCCCTTGCAAGTGCAGTGTCAGTACATCTATTCCCTGAAGTCTGTCTTGACTCACAGTTCCTAGTTCAACATATACAGCCGTTCCGCATGATGCAATGGAAGCCCCAATGAGCCACATTATGAGGGAAACACCTATGCTTCCCGAAGAACGAAGAATGCTGCTCGGTGTAGCATATATCCTATCATTAAGAGGTAAGTCGAAGATATATGTTCAACAGCATAAGTGCCATGCCCGGTGCCAATTATGCAATTAGATATAAGGAATATGGCACTAAACAATCCTGTTTTATTGTCATGTCAGATGCTATTTTTCCGCAGCCCATACTAAGAAAAGGGAGTACCAAGTTGACGTTTAGCAGCTGGAACATTATCATATTCTTCTCCTTCCTGCTCTACAATCGAGAAGTAATCATGTAAAGATATCAGAAGACGCATAGGGAAAGGATACACTAACGAATATCTTCGCCCCTCAGCGCTGCACCATCCAAAGCAGATTTGTGCTGCTCCATTGATCCATAGTTGGCCGTGTCCGAAGAACTACTTGATACCCCAAGTAGATTTTGACTTTCATCCGCGTTATCATCGTCATTTACTGACATGGATGTTCTATAGTGCAAGCGTTATCCTGTTGAGAGCCCTGAGAGTGGGTTTGTACAGCTGTCAGCTAGGAAGTTGGAAGGCCGTGAGTCGTGGTTAAAGACAATACAACTCTAACGCGCGGTTATAAGGGATAGATTACGTGTGAATTGATATGTAAATATACACAGCTTAAGTATGTACTTCAGTAGTTCAATTCATCGTCCCGGCCCGGTTGCTTTTACCACAGTTGTATAGCGTACGCAAATTCTGGGACTTGTTTCTTTGCTTCAGCCGCTAATCTGCTCTAACGTACTTTGTCACCAATACTATTTAATATAAGTTCTTTCTTCCCTTGCTGTTAAAAGCCTGCTGCCGCCAGAATACAACAGATTCACTCTTAGCCGTTAGACAAAAGGAGTAATTAAGAAATGATATGTTTCTTAATGTCCGGCGGTATATATACAGACTGCTCGTCGTAAGCATCGCCATGCTTACAGCTGTTATGCTACATGTCTATCTTTATAACAGAACCCAGGGCGCTTGCTAGCAACTCATTCAGTAACATGAACTTGGTAGTAGCATAGTACGGAATTACTGATATAAACTGTCATTTGCTCAGGGAAATTCTACTTTACTCTATAAATGCTCATGAAATAAGAGTGTTCAATTCCACCAAAAAATAATGTACTCATTTTATTCCCCCAATTGTGACAAAGGAACCTGACGGAATACATATCTAGAGACCCCATCATCCTGTAAGACCCACTCTCGTTGCAGTTTATATCTATACCTCTTAGGTTTCCAGATACTCCAATAGTACCAATACGCTATACCGAGGAAGGATATCGAGACCCCACCAATCGAATGAGACTAAATATACAATGTTCTGTCAAAAGACCGGTTCCTATCAAAGATATGTAAGATGAGACATACCCAGTATGGGAGTTGATCATATGTTGTTGATCCAGGTACAGGGGGTATAAATGGGACGACGATAAGGAATAAGTTCGAGGCAAAAAAGAGTAGCACGACTATCTTATGTGCTCTGAACGGAGGATTCCAGCCCCATCTCCGGTAGGCAGAGGTATACAATAAGAGAAGCCCGAGGGCAACGAAAGTGTTGATGAGGGTAACGGAATATGAGTATACTTTGAGACCAAATTAAAGAATAATATATACAGAAAATATTGTAAACTTACTATTGATAATGAATAGGTATGCATCTCCTGCAGGTACTGCCAAAAGTAAAACGCAAGAGAGTAAGCATTGAGTGAAGAGGCCTGATAGGGGAGTATTAAACGGCTTGTTGCTAGCGAAAAATGATGCATGTGGAAGAATTCCTTCTCGTCCGAGCTCCTGAAGAACTAGAGTATAACATAGAGCGTCATTACAGTGAGAGGAACGGAATTATTGTAATTCTAGCTCCAACTAACCTCTTCCCGTCGAAAATTGAAACGCCAAGAGGTTTCCCAAAGTAGATAATGCTATAAACGCGCTCAGTGCCTGAGCAGTTCAGCTTATGCATAAAAGAATAGAGATAATAGACTTCTACTTTTTCAGTAGTTGGTCCAAATAGATTACGAAAGAATAGGGCACTGTGGGATAACTTAATGAGCAGGTGTAACTCAAAAAGCAGTTAAACCCACTCACGCAATAATCCTGTTACTGCCTAAAATGTCCGATTTTGAAACGACAGCATAGTATGCTATGTTTATCAAGAGAAAGACGGCAGTGACAGATAACATAGCTAATGGAGCTGCATGTTTGATAGTTTTGACAGGGTTTCGGACCTCCGAGAGAACGTAATTTGCATTTGAGTAACCAACGAACGACCTAAATCTTTGTTTGACAATGCTCTCCTAGGTAAGAATTAAATGTACCAGATAACATTATACAGCCCAGAGACAAAAGCATTCGTGCCGGTACCGGAGCCTTCCCAGAAGTGATTCCACGAGTCGAAGTTGTGAGGCTGGTCGTACTCGCTGTGAACTTGAAATCCAGGCGTACCCGCTAACGAGAGTAGGCCACAAAGTGCAACAGCCGACATGACAAATAGTTTAAGCATTCCAAGGACATTCTGAAGACGAAGCCCCCATTTCAATTTTGTTCCGTGAATTAGGCAGATGAAAGTTAAACAGAGGAATGCGACAAGCCGAGTATTGAATTGGGAGGGAGGAATAGATAATGCATGCAAAGTATCTATCATAAAAAAGATGAGAAGTTTAAACAATGGGTTCAATATCCCACCTACATTCGCTGAAAACTACACTGCTACCTGCGCTAGTCACCTAAAAGTTTCGAAAGGAATGGTATCGTTACCATCAACTCGGTATAGCGCTTTTGGCGAACTTACCAGGAGTAGTGCGTACGCCACATATAAGCAAGACGCCAAGAACTTGGGCCTTCGATAAATGTACTCCAGATAGTTCTTCTCTCCGCCACTTCGTGGTAATCCCTTGTAAGCGCACTATCAGTACATATGTACTCGTAATCCTGCCTTGACTCACAGTTCCTAGTTCAACATATACAGCCGTTCCGCACGATGCAATGGAAGCACCAATAAGCCACATAATAAGGGAAACACCTATGCTTCCCGAAGAACGAAGAATGCTGCTCGGTGTAGCATATATCCTATCAATAAGAAGTAAGTTGAACCCATATATGACCAACAACACAAGTGACATGCCCAGAGCCAATGATACTATTAGATATAAGGAATATGGCACTAAACAATCCTGTTTTATTGTCATGTCAGATGCTATTTCCCTCAGTCCATACTAAGAAAGGGAGTACCAATTTGACGTTTAGCAGCTGGAACATTATCATATTCTTCTCCTTCCTGCTCTACAATCGAGAAGTAATCATGTAAAGATATCAGAAGACGCATAGGGAAAGGATACACTAACGAATATCTTCGCCCCTCCTCAGCGCCGCACCATCCACAGCAGATTTGTGTAGCTCTGCTGATCCATAGTTGACTGGGTTCGAGGAACTACTTGATGCCGCAAGTAGATTTTGACTTTCATCCGCGTTATCATTGCCATCTATGGTCATGGGTATCCTATGAGCGAGAGCTACCTAGGGTGGGTTCGTACAGCTATCACCTAGAAAGTGGAGGGTCGTGGGTTAAAGACAATATAACTCTAACGCACAGTTATAAGGCTTAGATTACTATACGTAAGTTACTTAGTTCAATTCATATATTTATCGTTCCGGCCCGGTAGTTTTTACCACAGTCGTACCAGTACTTATAGCTGTTTGCATATTGATACAGCGCCGCATCTTTTCTTCGGTTCAACTGAGTACAATTGGAGTGCATTCGACAGCAAGCTCCGAGCTAAATAGCTCCACCGAACTATTCCTAAAATAGTATACGATGACAGGGCGCAGACATTTGTCATGCGCCAGTGCACACTGTTGGACGTCTCGTCGAGAGTTTTGAGGACCCCTTCCCCAGACTTGGCTGGTGAGGGCTGTGGGCTGCTTAGTGCCTCATGTTCCTCACTGTATAACTTGTAAGTACACTCCCTCCTCTTTCATGCTAACATAGTGAGTGGTAGATCTGGCCGGCTAAGTATCTCACCCAATATCAAGCAAGGAGATTGCTACTGGAGTGGATGGAGAAAAGGCCTCTCGCCATGACACATCGATACATTACTTACCACCAACCAGAACTTCGACTTTGATTTCAGTGTACATTCTGGACTGTAGCAATAGGCAGAATACAGATAAGTAGATAAGTTAGATTATTGATTGAGGTTCCGAGTTGCCTGTGTTGTGACTGTCACCTGGTTTTTTTTTTTTTTTTTTCAGTGGGGGAACTTGTACAGGTTTCATCGAGTTGCGCTAGAAGTGCTTAGAACTGATCATGCTTAATCAAGAGAACTCCGTGTCCCACATGACTTACGTACTTCCCCACTCCTGGTGTCCTGGCACTGAGGCCTGAGGTCCAGGTGCTATTGTATACAAATTTTACTGTCGGGAGTGCATATATTAGTCCTTTAAAACGCTATATGTACAATTTTGTTATCTCTGCTGTCGATGTATCCCATTAGGATTCCGACTTCTTCGAGATACTAAGCACTTGGGTTGATGGTGGCTAAGAGCCTAACTATATACTTTACAGGAAATGCTCCGCCGATCACTGATATTGGACATGCAATGATAACATACTCAGTTTTGCAAGTGCCATCATCAACTTTTCTCTTGTGTGGCATCTCTTAAATATAGCCATTGTGTTTGCAGACTAGGGAAACCAATTTACCCCCAATCGTATCGCGATTTATGTTCTAACTTTAGATGCGAAAAGATATCCTCTGAACACGTTAAATGTTAGTGGTTCCTGAATCACGTAAATGTGATGAACATCTACCTAGTAGGTAGTGCATGTGTTTTTTGAAACACTATGGCCGTTGTTAGTAACTTCAAGCTCAAGCCCAATCCTCATACCATTTCAATTCTATTTTGGTATGTATTAATTGTATTTAAGACCCCGATGTTTTCATCTAGTAGTCCACCCACCAAAGCATATCAAAAGACTCCTGAGATGTCTACGAGTACCACTTACTATCCAAATCAAATATACACCACATGTGCCTTTGTTGGATTTTTTTTCTGTGCTATATGCTTTCCGTGGCAAAATATAACTGGTAAGCTTCACTACAAGTCTCCAGTATGTATAGATATTTAATATGCACTCTGGTTTATCTAGTATGGACCATTCCAATTTGTCTATATGCAGGTTGGGTGGGCCTTGCATGCTTGAATGCGGGTATTAACTCAGCTGTCTGGAATGATACCATATCCAATCCCACTCCTATATGGTGTGATATTTCAAGCCATTTTATAGCAGCTGTCCACATTGGAATTCCGGCATCAGCGCTTTGCATTGCAACTTCTGTCTACCACGTGACTCATATTCGAACTGATGGCTACACAAAGGAGCAGGAGAGACGCTGGCTGATCACTTATCTCGGAATAGGGATAGGGGTGCCTATTCTTGAAGTTGCTCTATGTAATTGCTACCTTTTTGCCTTCATCATCACGACTATTGAAATAATTCCTATCAGACTACCCCATTCAAGGCCACCGATACGATATAATTGAGGATGTTGGCTGCGGAATGGCATATTCACCAACACCATTTGGAATTGCTCTCATCCTGGTACTCCCCCTCACCATATCGACTATCTCGTTGATATTTTATTTCTTCAATTTGTATTCACTTTTAAAATCCTTCCAGGAGCACAATCACCTGCTTGCATACACCTCAGGAGGACTTGGTGCATCCCACTATATCCGTCTCATTCTCCTTATCTCTTGTGAGATTATCACCTCCACTCCATTGGCGGCTTATACCCTTTACTTAACCTTCCACAATGTTCACACATTACCATACCATTGGGCTGCAGTGCATTCAGCCTTTTCAAGAGTGGATTACTTTCCCAGTGCCATTTGGAAAACAGATAAAGCAACGAGGATAGGAGTCGATCTTCCTCGGTGGACAGTAATAGCATGCGCATTCTGGTTTTTCCTATTTTTCGGAACAGGAATTGAAGCTCGGAAGAATTGGGAAAAACTTCTCAGGCCTCTCTTAAAACTGTTAGATAAGTGTGGAGTTAAATTTTATGGCACTAAAAAAAGGTAATATTCCACTACATTTCTCATGCATTGAAACATTGTTGATGTTATGCAACTTAGACAGGGAAAAGCAAAAGTACCTGCTTTGGTCTTTACTCATTCAGATAATGATAATGAGCAGACTAGACAATCGGAGGTATCTGTAAACTTGGATGTCTCTGCTGTTTCGGGCAACAATGCTACCGAGGCTGGAGAGGGGGAAATGAGGGGGAATCCCGCTGTTTAGACGACGCATGTTAAATGGAATAGAGCACTGATAAATGCCATTTTCATATTATAGTATCAAATATGATGATGGTCGCTGTATCCAACTTAAATGTAACCCGAGAAATGAATCAACTGGAAAAGGCGTTAAGATCGAATTCTCCTGATGGAGAGACATCATTGTACTGGTGACCGACTGCAGTGGCCCATCTAAATAACAAACATTAGTTCTGTAAAGGACTCTGAGTTCATTTAATCAGACTTACCCTCCGAAATGCGTACCTAACGTAAGAGTCTAACCAACACTTATCAGCCTCTAAAAGAGTTATAAATTTAAAAAAATCATACCTGAACGTTGTTATAGGTGGCAAACTAGAGGGAAGCAGAGCTGTCGAGGACGACAGAAGTGGAACCAAAGATGGTGCCCCATTCCTGAAGTCAAGGTCAGTTTTGACTACAGATACAAATTGATGACACCTACCCCAGGGCTGTGTAAATGCCAAACTTGTAACCACTAGCCTTGATGGCGGATATCAATGACTTGGCTTGGGATAGATTTCCAGAAGTGCCATAGTTCCACTAAATAAACAAGTACGAGAGCAAGCAAAAACTTACATTATCACAAGTAGAGTCCTTCTCGATATCAACCCAAATCTTGCCAATATCCATCGAGTGAGCCTTAAAAGTGGCACCAATCTCGGAAATTTGCGTGGCGTAGCTCTTGCATTTATTTTTAGAGCCATTGCAGGGGAACCAGTACATGTCGATGTTGGTGATACCAGCGGCGCGTGCATTCTTATACGTCTGGACGAAGTTGGGATCCACGCTACCGCCAGAGCCACAGGCCTCTTCGTACCTGCGGATTATGGCCTTTGTGAAGCCCTCGCCTTTGGCTTTTCTTGAATGTAGCCTCGAAGACGAGCTGGGAAGAGTCCACAGCATGGATGAGGGCGTGGGCTGTGGTGATGAAAGCAGTGATGAGGAGGAGAGAGCCGAACATGGCTAAGTGTAAGTAGGTGAACTGTGTTCTTCTGAGAGAAGAAAGTCGAGTTTATTCGTCCTTTTATGTGAAATGATGTACGACATTCATCATAGGCAGTCAAGGTGAAACTTGTGGTATGAAAATAAATGACAAGTCCATATGAATCGGATTCATCACAAGGGGAGCTAATGTCAAATTCAATGTCAAAATTCACATTGAACCCACATGGATTTTGCTAACGCTGCGCTAAAAATATAGTGATGCAGCGAGAAAGAAGCGCCGGAGGATAATAATAGGACAGGAAAGAGACTTTAATGGACATACTGTATGATATTTAGAGTTGGCAGGACGACAATCGTGGAAGGTAAATTAAAAAGAAACCGTCCAGGTTGGATGATTTGCATCTGAAAGCAGGAACCGCCATATATTTACTGTCAAGGGTAGAAGTCTGAACAGTTATACTACCCTATCCGATTTCTACCATGTATTAGACGTCCTGTCGATATGTTTGATGAGGAGACGCCTCTAGGCATGTTTACAGCTTCGGTCTGAGTACCACATGGTCCTCACAGGTTAATTAGAGCGTTCTTTCACAGTACAATGACATATGGCGAAAAGTTCGGCGTTGGTTCAACGGTGGTGGTATTGGTTTACCTCTGTGATGAAGGGGCCCTGGGAGCTAAGGTTGCACTCGATAAAACGTTTTGTGAGTTCAGATTAAAGCACCATTCCAAATTAAAATCATCACCGCACGTTAGAAGACATGAGACCAAGTTGAGGGTTAAAATCAAGCTAAAATATGGCTAAAGGGAGTCTGACTTGGAGTCTTGGGAGATCTTTTATCTGAACATTTCGGTGTACTGGCCCGACCTACTGATAACGCCAGTTATCCCGTCGATATTGTATTACATTTAGAAATGTTTGTAAAAAAACAGATTTTGCTATGTCTATACATCCTGTCTATATGTTTAATGAGGAAACGCATCCAGAGGCACTCACAGCTTCGGTATTTGAGTACCACGTGTATCTCAAAGTTCAACCGGAGCGTTCAAGTTCTTCAAATAGACGGTGAGAAATGTCCGGCGTTAGTTCAACGTCAATGGTGGTAGACTTAGTTGACCGCTGAAGGAAAAAAGTGATGAAGTGGTCCAGAAAGTTAAAGGTTACACATGAAAAAACGTATTGCGATTAGTTTAATTGAAGTGCCATACCTAATCAAAATGACCACCGTGCTTTAGGATGATGTCGTTGAGGCCTAGGCCGAGCGCCGTGATGCTAAAACGAGGTGTGAGACGAAAGATTTCTTCCTTTCCTCATCTATATGCAAGTTCCAGCATCAGCGTTCAGCTCTGAATGCAACCTACACTTCGTTGCTCGGTATTTGAGTATATGCATCCTTGAAGTAACTCCACGGCCTATATTTTATACTGTCATTTTTTAATCCCTCGTTACGTTTAGCATATGTCTGAAATGCTGGCGAGGAATTTGGATCACGAGGTATGTTCCATGAACGTTAATTATGTTTGTACTTACATTTATTGATTGATAGCCCTATGCTATTTAGAATAATGCACTTGTGTCATATCCCAAAGGAACTTATCATGAGGTATGTCTGCTCTCTCTGATCGTCACTTTTCAACAGAGATACTAGTTGAGTATCATGGCAGAGAGTTAAATGGACGAAGGGAGTGGCTTTCATGGAAGTACGTTAAAAATAGCAGTCAACTTATTTATATTCTCAACTCCTCTTTCCAGCTAGTAGCCTAGTACACGGTGAAGTCGTTGCTGCGAAGATCCGTGATAAGTAGAGTCGTGTCGGAGTCCTAGTGTGTTGCATTTCCTGGTGAGCTGTATAGATCTCACAGATAAATATATTGTAAATTGTAATAGTCTGTAATAAATTAGTGATAACATTTTCATTCCTTAGTTATGGCTCAATTATGTCTGGTCTCGAGTCCTTGAGAAAACTAAGAGAAAACATCGAGCTTCCAACTTCGAAGTCGAGACCCGAACGATTATAATTCCGTGATTGCCGAGAAAAAGGCGGGGTAATTTCTCCATTTAGACATGACAAGTGCTGACTGTTGTAATTGTCACGCAATGTCACCACCGTGACGATTAGTGAGCTGGGTTCCGGGGGCGACGTTGCTCAAACCTTGACGAACATCCTCCTCCGCCCAGCCGCCTCTTCTCTTCCTACCTCGTATCTTACAACCTGTTCACTCATTTTTTGTTGGAGTACTGAAAGATGGCATCTGCTTACTACGAGTTTTACCGGGGTTCATCGTGCGTCTCATTCTTCCTTTCACTACAAGCTCAGGCTAATTAAGCACCGAACTGGCGCCCGTGTAGAATCGGCATGGCCCTCACAGATTCTCTAGACGAGTTAATCACCAGTGGAGCTATTACACCCCAGCTGGCTATGAAGGTTTTACAACAGGTATGTTTCGAAGAACAGTAACATCGGAAGAGATGGCAGGGCTGCTGTATATCGTTCGCTGACTCATGTGGCGTTGCTCAGTTTGACAAGTCGCTCGCCGACACGATGGTTAAGCAAGTGAAGACTAAAACTACGTTGAAGGTGTGTAGTGACATATCGTACTCCACGGTCCTTCTCACTAACTCGCTGCTGTGCCGCTCCTAGGGCCACTTGCACACATATCGTCTTTGCGATGACGTGTGGACATTTATCGTCAAAAACCCGTCGTTCAAGATGGAATCAAACGAGATGGTGAGCGCTCCACGGATAAAGATTATCGCATGCAAGAACGGAGATGCTATCGAGACTGGGAAGAAGTGAGACACAGAGCAGGGGAGAAGGGTAGATGTCGAAATGATCTTATCGCATCTTTCAATTGTAAATTTTCTATTATGTTTTGATCAAAACACATGTTGTTCTACTAATAATGTTCAATGAAGACCGTTGTATGACCTGATTAGCTTCCATTCCATTGATGAATTTGATGTCGATTCGTTGGAGCCATATGATTCTGGCAGCCTTCAAAACACTTCTAATTATGACCATATCTCGACTTCTAGCTGAAGTTCCCATACTGCGCACCGTAGCAGATGTTGTGTCGACGAAGCTATTCCCAATAATAATGTTGAGTCGGCTTTTTTGAGTACGACCTCAAAAATAGGTGTAGTTGATGCATTTTACAGAGGCACAGCATCCTTATCTCTACAATGAGTCATATCTTCATTTTTCACTTCCCATTACCGCCCATAACCATCTTCCATAGTAGGACGTTGTGCTAACTGGGGATAAGTGCGCCGTCACCCAGAGCGGCCTCCGGTTGGTGCCACATAGTACGTACGACCTTGTACTTCAATCAGAGTCGACTTGTCTTCAGTCGCCACAAAGAACATCCTCGTTTTTGCGTTTTGCCGCAGTAAAACAACGTGTTTTTAAACGAGTGTTTGAGCAAATCGCTTGCACCACCTGCAACACAGCTAATTGTCAATTTGAGGCAACATTCCTAGTTGGGAGGTCAATAGATCGGATGTACCGGAGTTTGAATTCTCCCCTTCATGATAGCCTTTGAACGTTAAGCTCGTTGATTCTAAACTATAACCATCCTTGTCCCGGACTACTTAAACTCCCACCGAAGCACGAGTTCCAACCTTTCCCCCACGATATGTTTCTCCACTTCCCCGAACCCCCAACGAACGAAACCCGGCATGAAGCCCAGTTAGTGCTTCAGAATGCACGTGACGGCGTGCAGGACTTGTCGAACAAGATTGATGCCGCGGAAAGAACCCTAGCCCAAATCGTTCGTGATTCAAGATGTAAAATAAACGAACTGGAGTCCCAAAAAGACCTACTGGAGAGACATGTAAAGTTGACGCTAGCTTATTTGTCTCCTATAAGAAGGCTGCCACTGGAGCTGTTGAGAGAGATATTTTTATTCGTTTTTGATACACAACCGTGTTGTGGATGGACGCTGGCGTCGGTATGCAGGCCGTGGAGGAATTTGTCACTTCAGACACCAAGGATTTGGTCTCGAGTGAGTCATTTTTTTGCCTTTCACTTTCACTATGAAACGGCCCGTGATACCCGGTATTCTGTGGGAGTGGCCTTTGTCCAAGTGAACATTGGTCTGTGATGCAGCTGCTGCGATATGTATATCGGTGTGAACCCCGAACCCTGCTATACGGGTCAACTATTCACTCCGGAGATAGCGTGGATGGACGAATTCGTACCCATATCTCTGCTTCCTGGGAGATGAGTACAGTTCTATCCAGATATAGCTATTCGAGCCCCTTTCCGTGCATTTCGATAATCTAACGATGTTGTACTAGATACGCCTCCTTACGACACAACATGCCTCACCAGATGTCATCCGCCTGTGGCTCGAAAGATCAGGTAGCAAAGAGCCACTTGACATCGAAATTTTCCTCCAGGTCAGTGACACAAACCTGGGTTGTGAGGGAGAATCAAGGGATAGAAGACGAATGTCTTCGGTGTCGTTCTCTTCCACTCCAGGACTTTCCGCGTGGGGAGGGCCCTTTCCAGTTCCCGTTATGCATAGCCATTATATCATCCCTCCTGGTGGAAACGCTTCCGGACCTCAAACGATTACGATACTCCCTGCGGCAGGATCACCAATACCACTACCTCCCACTCCATCAGGCCATGCAGATTCCTCTCATTCGGCATCTTTAACCCCAGAGCAAATGGCTGCTGCGCAAAGTCGTAGCATGTCTTGGGGGTATATTGCCTTTTACTATCTCGTGGATCAGATGCACCGATGGCGAAGGTTTGTATTCCGATTTGACAAGCAGTTTAATTCGATTGGTGCTCTGAAGTCAATCATGGGTATGTGTCTTCTGTTTTTCCCCGTTTAATGCCATTTAACTTATATTTTTAGGAGATGCTCCACTTCTGGAAGAATTCGACGTATCGTGTTTCGATCCCACATTTTACTCGGACTGGTCATGGCTACCGAATGCGCCTTCTTCAGTTGCATCTTCTCTTCCTCGATTGAAGCATCTAATCTTGCAACATACTCCATTCAGAACTACTTCCGCTGTATTTCACAACCTTCATACCCTTAACGTCCGACCTCCTCCAGCGGTTCATTACTCTCTTGACAGGATCATGTACTTGATATCGCGAAACCTCCATCTCAAGGAATTGAGCTTACAATTCCACTCTGCCCAACAGGCAGTTCTCCCTCTGAATCCAACAGCTCTTCCAGACTTGGAAAAGTTCAGTGTTGGAGGTCATTATCTAATGATACAACTCGTCGACATGCTCTCATTACCAAGCTTAAAAGCCCTGGAAATCGACATCGAGAATCGAGATCCCATCGAAGAGTCAATAACGAACTTGATGGTGCGCTCCGGCCGACCTCACCTCGAACTGCTATCAATAGCATACGGAAACGCCAGCTCGTCTTCGTCGTACTTCTACGGCCCGGGGGGATTAATAATTTCCTGGCCGGCATTCTTAATCGAGTTCCCGCACTTGAAGACACTGCAGATCGGTGCGACTTCAATAGAGCACATGTGGACTACCCTTGGTGTTCCCGACGAGGATATGAACCCCATTCCTTCATGGGTGCTCCCAAAGCTAGAAACACTGTCAATGCGTAACTGCCATATCCATGTTGAAGGTATTTCACGACTGGTGCATCTTGTTGAAAATCGAAATCCGAAAGCGAATATCGGTACGACGAATGTTAATGGCGTTGTACCCGTGCCGTTGAAGAAGTTGGAGTTGTACCAGTGCACGAACGTCTCTGAGGACGTTGTTGAGTGGCTCGGGGAGAGGATAGATCAGGTTATATTTACGGATGCTTTGGATAACGAGTCGCCTAGGTGAGTGGGTTTCTTTCCTGTTTCTAAGGGTGTACGCTTTCCTGTGGCGTTTTATTCCTCACCCTAAAAATAATTATTTGCTTACCTATTTGTCTTTTGGAAGGTCGCCATATTTATCATGAAACCCACCTCTAGGATATCATGTGGGGTCACCGAGGAGTCGGGTGATACCTCCTACTCCTCTTAGACTTTAGTGCGTCGCGGAAGTTACCAACATCTGCTCAGCTGATGAAGTCTAGTTGACAAAGCTAGTCTTTATACCAGTACGCTTATGACTTCGGTGAAACCATCCAGTGACATGTGCTTTATTTATATTCTACTTGACTTATTATAATAATGTATGTATCAATTGTATACAATCAAGCGTACTACCAACTAGCAGCTGATTAATGCCAGTTCGTACGTGTTTATCGGTCTGATTCTGATTTGGATCCTCCGCCGAAGCTGACAGAGCGTTGAATATTGATATACCATGGATGGCCCTTCTGCCGTGACGCAATCGACGTGTGATAAAACAGATACTGTGGGCGTTATACCATTGAATATTCTCCGAACTGGTGGGCTAATACAACCTTAAATGTCGCCATCACTATCAATTATATCGTGTACACCCGTGCGCGGGGGCACTCCCCGTGTGTATCTTTAGAACATTGCATTTGAACATTGAAAAAGATACCGCTCTATTCCCGATTCGACAATTGATGACGCGGGTGTAACATAGGTTATCCCACTCGAGGGGTATGTACCCAGCTAAACTCCCCTGTAGCCTCTTTCCGCCGACGTCGAGACGGTGCAATGGAAACGAGTGTCGTATGAACGGGGGTTACGTATCGGTCTCTGCCAAGGCCGTCGAGGTTAAGGGTAATGACAGCAGTATTGAACAAATTATGCTTGCTGTGCATGGGTAGAGGCTAGTAACCTCGGGTGTTCCTTCCATTTCGTTCGTGAGTTCTCACTTATGGAACTCCGAGTGCAAAAAAGCGTTGCCGTCGAGTTCTGTATCAGTTGTTGCCGATTGCCGGCCTGCTGGATGGGTTTCCGCATTGTCGACAAGCCTGTGCGCACTGCGCTGATACACAACAAGATGCGGGGGGGCCCTGCACCACATCGAACGTTTGCCACAGTTCGGGTTTGGGTACATGCTTTCGTTCAACCTCCTCCCTCGCAACTTTTCACATCCTTGGCACCGGTCTTGGCAGCTGCGCTTCTAATTACCAGTATTTAGGCACGACTCATTTTTGCACCTAGTTCAGAGATTACCTTCAAATTGAGGCAGGTTTCACTAACAGATAAACCAAAATTAGCAATAGTTATTTCTGTGTGCGAAGAAAGGCTTGGCCCTATCAGCCTATTATACCCATTCGGCGACATCCTGCAACGGTGGATCTATGTTTCTACATCATCTGGCATCGGGCTTCATCATCACATTTTAGTTTGGAATTCGCATGAGATATCGGGAAAGGATGGATCGTCCGCTTCTGTGGCTGGCGTAGTGTCGTGCCAAGTGGAAGAGGAAGGGACACCGTGGCCTGGAGCGAGAGAACGTATAAAAAGACTATTGACTATCTTTTTTGATATTCCTGACTACCCCACCGGCTGGAGAAAATCAGAGGCCCCCAGTACCTTTTCCCCAAACTGCACATTTCACAGTCATCCTCATATTCCGATTCGTAATGGGCGTGCCGACGAGTGAAACATGTGCGCGGAGTGGTGAAGGGGAGAAGCCAAACAAGGACAAAGCGCTTAGTGAAGACGAAGGTGTAATGTCAATCAAGGATTGCTTGTGCGTAACAACAAAACTCCTTTGCTCTCAACTTTCATCTCACCTCCACATTCCCCGTTTTCTTCTACCTCAGCTGCTGTCCAGAGCGTTTGGTAGCACCCACAAGCCACTGGAACTCTGCAGTTTACCCCATTTCACTCGACCTACACAAAGACCCGGCCGAGAGTGCTGATAAGAGCAAGCCTGACCCATCTGAAAACCCCACATTCCCCCCCTTGGACCATTCTGTGATGCCTAGGGATGGTCATAATTTGACTCTAGACCTCACCAACTCATCAGCCTCCCCGTCACCTGTCTCGTCTCCTGACAGGGCACAACCGCCCTTGCAATGGGAGTGGAATCTCGAGCATGAAGACAGGCAGCGCGAGCGGAAGGCTGATGCCGCACTGCACGGCGCGACGCCGTTTGAAGTGGATAGGAAGCTTCTCAAGGACGTTGTGCGCGAGAAGATGGGACGGGAGGTAGGGCGCATAAAGTTTCTCAGTGCTGGTAAGTGCCGGAATTGTATCATGCCGGAGAAGGTGATTTTGACTTTCACTCTGTGTAGGGACATTCCATAAGGTATAGTTATTATTAGGATTGGGGTGTCGGCGCTGACATGGATCTTGCTTCTCAGGCATATCTGGTTACATTGGTGGACCACTACGAGGTCGTTGCTCGCGTTGCTCGCCGGTTTATGCCCCGCCTCAAGACCGAATCCGAGGTGGCCACGATGCACTACCTCCGGGAGAAGACAAAGGTGCCCGTGCCCACAATATACCACTACGATTCGAATCCATACAATCGCTTGGGTGGTGAATTCATTTTGATGTCCAAGGTACTTCTTCACCCTGTCATCACAATTCTCTCACATCGCTCATATCACATGATCTCCAAGGCGCCCGGAATACCGTTGGCTCAGGTCTTCCATACCCTGGCGTACAACGATCTCGTCAAGCTTCTCAAAAACGTCGCCGCAATCCTTATCTCCCTTTTCGCCCACCGATTCTCGGAGGTAGGGTCACTCTATTTCGGCCCGAACCCCCGCAATGTCGCCTCCGGCGCGCCGACGCCGAAGGCTGCCCAGATGCACTACTCCGCCTTCCCATTTTCCCCAACTCTAGCCATGTCTGGTCTCACCAGCGCCCTGAAAACTCC
>JASFCY010000115.1:0-18839 GCA_036940585.1 Cyathus olla
ACCTACTCATATATTGTAGAATATTCTAGTTAATTATTTCTAAGTACATTGTAGTCACTTCTAGCTACTCTACCTGTGGATATAAAGGCAGAGGGAAAATCTCCGAATAAATCATCTCATTTATTACCTGCGCACAATATACTTTATTAATAACTATTCTAGGTTATATGTTTTGTAATATATCTTGGTACAAAAAGATACCCCATTGTTTAAAAATGAGAATGGAAAGTTAATATAGTGTGCATCCTTGCACGCATTGATGATTTTTGCGAATTTGAGTGGCTGTGTGATTAGTCAGTGGCCGCGTCCTTTGGCGAGATTGCCTCTCCCCAGGGTCCAAACCATCCGTTGGTGGGCATTCTCTCTCTCAGCGAGTACAGTCATCCACCCTCATTTGTTACATAACCATTACACATGAAAAACCTCATCTAAAACCCACATTCCGGTTTATTGAGACAAGCTTTCAACTCGATTCTTTTTTGATAATGTTCTGTAAGTAATACACTATAAACTATGGGTAAATTATGATATTGGTATAATGTGAGAATAATTATTGCTAATATGTCTAATTATGTCCAATCCCAATCTGGCATGTATAATTAAGAAGGAATATACACCATTACGCCTCAATGATATAAATTATACTGAATTAGGTAAATTCTTGTCACTGAGAAATCACTGAGATATAATTAGGAAATTGCATTTTTCCTGATGTCCCACGTTCTAACCTATATCTCTCTTCGAAAACGCACGCTTAGTTCGATTGTTCTGTGTCACTGGTTCGTCTCCCTTTCACCCCTCCAGTCTATCAATGCTAACATCTTCAACCACTAGCATCCACTCCACAGCCCGCTCCCCACACCCGTCCTCGACTACAACTATCTCATGTCTCGGCCGCTCTATGGCATCAAACACATCCAAGCTCTCCTCTCCATCCTCTCAGACCGCGTTCAATACTCGAAGGACACATAATCATCTCGCTTTGTAACGATGACTCCGTTCCCCTGGTCAAACCAGGCTTCTAATTGTTAGATCGACATTGCCACCCGTGTCGTCACAAACGTGCAGGTTCATACAGGCTTCATCTCCCGCCCATGGTCGTATCTGCATCCTTCAGTGTTATCGTCCTACGATTCTTCACCCAACCATACCCAACGAGCTACCTGGGGCCTTGCACAGCGTCGTCTGTTCCAAGTCTTCTATCCCTTCTCTATTCCAATCTGAACCTCGGAAGAAAGGCAGAAGAACCGGTCGATGGATATAGCAAGGGTGGGACCAATTCGAGATTGATATGGTGGAAAAGTGCGATTTAGCGGGGGAGCGCAGATACAGCATCATTCTTATTTCAGTGTCATTTCCGTTTCATGTTCTCTCATCCCACCATCCCAGCCCAGCTTTACAACCCCGCCTAATCCACCATGTCTTTCTGAACCTCCTCCCCAGCTAGGATCATCACACAGCTTTGCTCGGCACTGCGGGTACATCTCTCTCAACAGTATCACATCATTCAGGCACTCCACCCCACCTATCTCTCTCCCTCTCTCACTCACCACCATGATCGACCCCGACAACACCCCCCCAGAAGTCATGCAAGCCATGTGCACGCCCATGCACCAGATCCTCGCGCCTTCCAGAAAAACGAGGGTGCACGCGTATTCGCCTGCGTCTTCGCTACCCCGTCACTTTTCGATTTGGGTCGCCCTTCCATCCGATTCGTCGTCATACCCGCAAATTTAGATGTGACTGATACATGATGTCGTTGGGAATTTTTTTGCAACACATTTGGATCCCGGAATAGCAGAGGAATAAAAAATAAGAAGTCGTTCCGCCAGGTTTTTCTTCCCGTAGAGATATACTACACCCAGCCATACCCCCCTCTCCCTAGCCCCTCCCTTCTTTCTTTTTTCGCATCCCCCTGTCCTTATTTAACTTACGCCATCCCTTGTAATTTATCTTCTTCTGTAAGTTCATGCCGTGCCCACACGCACACGCCAGTCCACAGCAGTACTTACCCTTACCCCATCTTTTCTTTCTTTTTTCAGCTAGTGTTCCTCCTACACTAGTTTTCGGCCCAATTCAAACCTATCTCCACCAATCTCCAACACCTTTTCGTGGTCTTTGTCCTACTGTGTTCTGCTCACGGCTTCCTTCTTTTACTTTATTCTATCCATCGTACCCATTTCTGGTGTTCGTGTTACGTCGTTTTCGGGTCTTATCTACGTTGAAATTTAATGGGTCTTACGATGTCTTTTATCACGCGCAAGCTTTAAGAAACAAGACGTCAAAATCCTTCAACAACCCGCGGAACTGAGATCATGCGCTTCTTCGTTCTCTTCTCCCTCCAATCCCTGACGGCTTCCACCTCGGCTAATGAGTAGATTTCGAGTTGACTAGTTTCTGATGCTTATTGAAAGCCTGCTGCTGCCAGAATACAACATGTTCACTCTTAGCCGTTAGGTAAAAGAAGCTATTAAGGAACGATATGTTTCTTAATGTCCGGCGGTATATATACAGACTGCTCGTCATAAGCATCACCATGCTTACACTTATGTTTTGACGGTGGCATTGGACTGGCAATCAGCTGGCAGATACCCGTACTCGACGTCGGTTCAAATTTACCATGTCTCCAGTTACCATTCAACCCTTCGGCTCGGTCTCCACCAGATGCAGTTTTTTATCTTTATTTTTCCTAAAGATGATTTTTGCAATGCTGCCTCCCATGCTTCCAAGCCATGGAATTATCGGAAGTTCCTGCCCTTGCGCTCTTTTTGATATGCAGGACAACTCGGTAGGTCAATCGCAGGATGAATAAAACGTTCAGCCCTTCGTTACTTTTAGTTATATTTGATGTTGGTTTATGAAATCAATCGATACTCCTAAATAGTGTTACTTTCAAATAAAACATATCCTGTATAATATGAAGGTCCATTTAGGGTACAAGAATAACTAAAGAATAGAGGAGTATTGCTGAGATGAGCTTCTCATCTGTTGATGAGAGAGGCAGATTCAAATGGGGTTACACCGCATGCAAGGAGGAATGAGTCAATAGCAATTTTACTCGAGGTAGTCATTTCTCTGCAGGATTGCTGGGTAATCATTTCATTACCGCAGGATATCCGAGTTCTGGGAGCCATTTCATTCTCTGGATCTAGTATTTTCATCACTGCCTCCCATGCTTCAATAACATCGTGAGGAGAATTTGGTAATTTCTAATGTCTTTGTTAGAAAATTTACTTGTAATCAACTGCCAGAAAACGGTGAATACCTTTAACCAAGAGAGCAAATGTTCGACACAGTCACGTACCCACGTGGCACTGTGCTGAATACGACTTGGGAAATACAGAGCTTCTGATGTCAAATTTGCCATCAGCGCAGGAGTTGCGGCGGGCTTAAGAATCTCCAAATTATCAACACACTGGTTGAATAAAACACTACATCTCTCAGACCAATCTGATAGGGAGAAAAGGCGAATGTAAGCATCAGTGTAATCATCCGGCGTGCAATGATATATTCCTGAATGCTGGCTGGTAGAGAGGAATTTATTTAACTCTGATTGTCGAAAGCGAGATATGTACCGTGATATCTTCGGGGGTAGTAACCCAAAAGGGCTTCCCGTATCACTGAACATAACGAGGTTAGTTCCACAGTAAAGGACAGGGTGGGTAATGATGCAAAATAAAGTGAGTGCTTGTTTTACCATCGAATCGTTGTTGTAAGAGGGGAGGTGTTTGTGAAGCATAGGAAACAGAAACGAGGATAAAAAATAATCAAAATCGGACGAGCAATTGGGTTTTGGCACCTTGCTAGAACGTGCGGTTTTTAACATGTCCTTTTAAACTATGACGATGAAAATATGAATAATTGAATATAGTCACATACTGTAATATTGCGTGTCGCTAGTCCAGAAATATTATCATGTTCTTCATCTGATAGGGAACAATGATTTATAAGATTTTGAACTGCGCTTTTATCGGCTGAAGTAGATTTCAAACTATTCTGAAGTCCTAACATATCAATGGCCTGTTTCAGAAGGCCGAGACTTAAGATTTGAGAATACCCAAAGAAATATCTTTTTAATGCAAGATCAAATGTTTGTAGCCTGCTGCCTAGCCCTCTGGAAGTTCGGCTGATTTTACTGATATGTGTATCCCATAGGAAATAGGAATAAACCCAACCGGCTAGAAAATATTAGAAACCCGTCTCCTCTGATGATTGGCTCACATACCATGGTGCTCTTTGGTTTCGTATTTTGGTAAACTCATCATTCTCAGACAGGATCGAGCCATTTCGAGGTGTACCGAATTTCGATTCACATTGAAGTTTGTCGATCTTTTTTTTGTGATTAAAAAATCATAAAACGAACGATGATGAAATTTTATCTCCGATTTATGTCTGAATGACTGCGATCTGACTTTGAGAGATAGGACAGAGTGAAGCTGATTCAATGCAAAGTACGCTTCTCCCTGTGGAATACCCAGTAGTTGCTCCACAACAAGAAGTAGTCGGCATTGATTGTAAGCTAGAGCTTTGGTAATAGCTCCTACGAGTAGCCCATCCGAACCAACCAGCGGCTGCCTCAAGACAATTACATACCCTAACACCTTTATAGTTCTTTCTGTATCTTGCACTCTTGATAGAATCTCATAGTAGAGAAGGTCGAGATCTGCAAGAGGGGACGAATGGTTGCTATCCTTAATTCCGAGCACAATTTGGAGTTGTGCATCGGGATTATGGTTGGGACTAGAAATGAATTTCATAACTGTCGCCGAGTAAATGAACTGTCCAGATGATCGTTCAACAAGCTTCTCCACGCTTGCAGGAGAAGGCCAAGGCCGTGCAACGGAACGAAGAGCCATTTTGAAATTTGGGTCATTCAAAATCCATGAAAATCCACTCTGTATGACCGTTCGAATGTCCTGAGAAACACCTTCCACGCAGTCGAGAGAAATGGTCTGCAGTGCAAATATAATCTCCTTTGAATTGAACGCATTCTGTATATGGGATTCGGGTCGACTGGTGATGAAGAATCCGAGGGGAAATTTATCGGTGCGCACAGCTTTAGCGAGCAATTGTAGAATTCCGATTTGCATTGTCTGGTTGATGCATTCATCCAATCCATCAATTACGATGACTGTGGCACAGAGTTTATCGCGAGGTATTGCGAGACAGGGCTCTAAGATGAGTTTTCGGAATTGATGCTCTAAGGGAGCATCTTTGACAAGTCGTGGATCACGCTCCAAATGTGCCATAATATGTTTCGCAAGATCGTTGTTTGCTATAGCAAGCTGATAGGCTATAGTAGTGAAGAGCTTGTTCATACTGTTGCGATCGGATGCACTTCTCGAGAAGAAGAAGCTGGCGCCTAGCAAGTTTTTGGCTGCAGCTTCTTGGCAAACAGATCGTGCGATGCAAGACTTCCCAGAACCTGCGGGTCCATGTAAGAACATAATCCCTGTCTCTTTATCGGGGATCTTTATCCATTCGTGCGTATCGCTGAGGAGCTGTTTACGCGTGTCTGGGTGGCATTTAGGTGCATCATACTGATCCTTCGAATCATGCATTGCCCCACACGCCGTGTATTGATAAAGGTTATGCAGTCCTAGAATAATCATTACAACAATAACTGGTCGTTGCTTAGAGGTACTAACCGCCTGATGTTACATTATTATGGACAAATGTTCCCTTTTCGATGACGAAATTTGACGCTTGATTGAAGAATGACATGATTGACCGTGCAGAAGGGAAGGCGTTTTGAATAACTTTTCGTAAAGTACTTAAATACCGTCTATGATGAGCGTCAGGTCCGGTCATGCTGTGTGCGTAGGCTGTGCGTGTGTGAAAGAGATGCACCCTGAGCCGTCACGTTCGCTGGGGTCTGTAGAAGCTTTAAGAGTTCATGAATGTTCGCATTGGAAGGACAAATAAATATGCAGAATTTGTGTTCGTATAGTCGACATAATGTACCTGTACCGGTATTGCGAAGTTGAAAGGGTGATATTTCTGCTTAAAATAGAATAGTAGCCGCGCTGTAAGTTGGAGCAGACATTTGGCGGACATCGGAAGCAATCAGAAGGAAGTTGTCAACGTCTTCACAGCAATGAGCATTGGATTTTACAATACCAACCATGTAAATAGAAATGGAAAACTGATGGACGGAAGGTTGCCATTTTTCAAAACTTCTTATTCAACGCACAGCCCATGCTCACGTTCCTATTCTAACTTAACTTTCCGTCTCATCATAAGGACACCTTAGGAATTTGGACCTATGTGAAGATGGTTTTATCGATACTGTAGTTCAAAGGGCACGTAGGTAAACAATAGCATAGATAACGTCGAGGGATCTAGTCGAAATGGAAAGTGAGTAGCCCCCTGGACAGACAATAGATTTGTCGATATCTGACTTTTGAGGCAAGCTGAAATGCGAAGAATAACAAGAAACGACCGAATTGCAAGCATGAAGGCTTGTTCTAGGGCGAGGGGGAACGAGACGCCTGTGGGGGGTGGGGCTGTGGTGCCAAGGTGAGAGAGTGGCACGGACATACCACCGTGTCGGGCGCGTCCTAGAAACAGAAGTCATGATCTTGCCTGCATGTTCGCCTCTTTTCGTTCCCATGAAACCTGTACCTCAGTCCCGTGGACGTTGTTCCACTCTTAAAGAGCACTTTTGTGTGAGCAGACAGGAAATTAATCCAGTGGTCCGTGGTGGAGGGGTAGCGGACAGGCTGGGGGGGGGGGGGGGGGTCTTCATCATTATTAATATGGACACGTAGCTGATCAGGAATGGACCGGCTTGCAGAAACATAAGAACACCCATACCTACGGTGTTGAGGGCATCATCACAGCTGTGTCGTCCTAATAAAGGATGTGCCTCAGCCCCAGAGATACACCCGCGCTTTCAAAGAGCACTTCCGTGTGTGCAGGTGCAAGACAATCAAGTTGTCCTAGCCAAGGGAGGGTATGTACGTGCAGCGCGCGTAGTTGGACATGGGAGAAGAGGCCGTTCAGGGCAAGGGAAGGGGAAGTCTACACCATCATTAGCTTGGTGGATATTGATACATGACAGAGGAGGTACGAACCAAACCATTACCCGTCCCTAGTATGTCGTGGCCCCTTGGTACACGCCCCCTGTCGTGGGCTGCCTGCTTCTCCACTCCCCAGGTTAATATCCACTAAATATCATGTCGCTGTTTCCCAATGTCCTGCAGCTTCACAGCCAGTGTAGAAGTGTGGACCTCAGCTCCAGGGCATACATGTGCTCTCGACGAGCACTTTTCATGTACGAATGCTCGAAAGGAGTTGTCTAGGAGGAGAATGAGCGTTCAAACGTTCATCCATCACGGGAGTAGTTGCATCAGGTGGTCGTGGTGGAGGGGTGAAGAGGTGGTGGGGAGGGAGATCCACGCGATGGTTAGCTTTATGTTCACTGTTGGTAAGAGAAGAGGGACGAACTGATGGTCGTTGATTGTGACGCTAGGATAGTGGTGGGCTGCTACAGTAATTCCGTTCTCGTGTGTCGTTTCAAGTACCGGGATGCAGGATGACAATGGAAAGCTAGTATCGAACTTCGTAATGAGAAGGTCATGTGAACTATAGGACAAGGGAGTGTCAGCGAAAAGTATTGCAAGATAGAGAAATAAAAGAATGACCTTTCCTATTCCTGTCCTAGCTAATAAAGCACTGATGATGCTGGGAATACCAAGGGAGTGCAACCTCTAAGCCTTAAAGTCGATCCACAGACGAGAGAGGGGAGGAGGGGAGAAAGGAACTGAATACCAAGTATGAATTGGTATTACTATGAACACATTACTAATACTATCACCCATTTTTTATTCACGTGATGAGTCCTTCGAGTTTTGCACATGCGAACGCGATTGGTTTGGAGTCTGGCGGGCCCATATCTTAGTCTAGATCCTCACCTTCCTCACCTTCCTCCACAATGGCTCCGTCTGCATCTCTGCCAGCTAGCAGTAAAGCCCTCTTCAAAAACGCGAGCTCGGTTTGATTGTTATGCGTCACTGGTTCGCCTCCCCTTCCCCTTCTCCCCTCTCTACCAAAGCTAACATCTTCAACCCGCTAGCTCGACTCCCCAGCCCGCCTCTACACCTGTCCTCCCGAAGGGCACATAATCAGGTGGCTTCATAAACGAGCGATCTGTTCTCCCCATATACCATGCTCGTAAATTGGTAGATCGCTATTACCACTCTGTGTCGCCACAAACGTGCAGGCTCATACAGGCTATGCAGGAGTCAACAAGCGTTCATGAAGAGGGCTACTATTAACAGATGGAGTGCTGGAAGTTCACGCGCGCGCGCATTGGGACTGTTATCTGCTGTGCGTGTTATACACACCATGTACTACTGTGTGACTAGATGACTTGTTCAGTTTGAATTATATGCTTCTTTCTCATCTCGCACTCACCACCTGGCAGTCTTTCTCCCTGAATCCACATACAACGCCCTCTGCACCCCTCCTCCCCTAGACCCCATGGTTTTTCCTCTCTCCCATGCCAGTTAATCCCATCCATTGCGCTCATGGCACTCACATCTTCACCTTCCTCGATGACACCACCTCACAAACCAAAGCCCACTCTATGGTATGCTCTTGAGCGTGCAGAAAGGAAAACAGGTCCTACAGTATATAAATGAACAAGCGGGTTTCACACTGATTCGTCCCTCTTCCATCTCCCTCGCTGAAAACCTTTATAACGTCAACCCCTAGTGTCGGATACCTCCCACCCTTGGTCATCCCCGACACCCTTACTTCGCCCAACCACACCCAATGAGCCCCATCAGCTACGTAAGGAACGCGTGTATTATCAAAACTCTCATTGTCAACAACGACACTATATCTTGGGCCCTACGTAATCCTACGTACACCTCACGAGAACCGGTCTCTCTCGACTTATGCTATACGGCGCGGATGGGACTAGTACAGCCGTGATGAATCCTTAGGGTTAAGGGGATTGACGAGACAGGAGTCTCTGTACCGGTGGCTTCTGTGGAGAGAAGGCTTCTTTCGTTCATCGCTCCTGACGGATACACGAGGGCTGCTCCCTACTCATTCCATTCCTCCTCCTCCCCCTCGCTACCAGCTTGTTCTCGGAGGAAACAGCTATCCCTTCAAGAGAACTTTTCCATTGTCGTCTCCCCCAAACAAGATATGACCCTCTGGCCAGGCCACAACATCGGACGTATCCGCGACATACTCTCGCTCTTCATCCAATGCAAAAGACACGTCACATCCTCACCTTCCTCAGGATTCCACCCAACTATCCTATAAAAGGCCGTCTTCGAAAACCCGAGTTTGCGTTTGATGATTCTACTCATTGGTTCGTCATCCTTTCCTTCCTCTATCAAAACTAATCATCTTACAACCCGCTAGCATCGTCTGCGTGACCATCCCTGCACCACACCTCGAATGCCATCATCTCATTCGATGACTTGTTCACCGCATTAAATTCATATACGCCATGTGCCCTCATTGAACCAATGCCGAATTCAAGCATGTTTAAGCTATTTCTCTCCCCATTCTACTCTTCGAGTCCTCCATGGATCCTTACAACACGATCCTGGTTGCATTTTCACCTATTCTTGCTAGCGCGGGGTGACGTATTGGTTTCCTCACAACTCACCTGAAGTGGTACCCCGCGAGCAGGCCACAACAGCTTACGATGCTATAGTGCCATCAAGCGATTCGTTTGAGGCGACGCCCCCTCAAGTTGTATATTTAGGTCCGACTTTCGTGTGATGGCTTTATTTTACGCATGTATGACATCTCTCCTCAATTACACCCAACAGTCCCAACTCAACCAATTCTCCACGTCCCCAGCTCCAAAAAGAAATTCCTTTTCGGCGGTACCTTTCTCGACTTGTGCCGCCGCTGCCCCGTCGGAGGATGTTTCAGACCTGTAGTCAATGTTTTCAAATGCTGCTCCCCATACTTCATTACCTCCGTTCTTGTATTCAAGCTCTGTATTTTTGAATCCTGTCTCCGGAGTCTCAATAAAATCATGAGTAATATCCGGCAGTTCCTATGACTCCGTCAGAATCTTTACCTGTAACTATTTGAATCAAAATATGTATACCTTAACCCAACCTAGTAGGTCCTCCTCTTTGCCCCCATCTTCTACCGTGGATTCCGCCTCCGTGATATGAGATTCCCTTTCGACGGTATCTTTGTCGATTGGGATGGCGGCTTGCTCGCCGAAGAGGGTTGTAGGTCCTAGCTCGAGCCAGTTCCTACATTCTTTTTCTACTTTTTTAAATTCTTCCTTCCACCAGCCAATGATCCTTTGAGGAGGGTCTGGCAAATTCTATAAAGTAGTTAGAATTGTTACTTGTCTGGATTAAAAAGAGAATACCTTGAGCCAAGTCAATAAATCTCCTTCAAATTTAAGATCGCAAACACCGGGATAACCCCAATTACCAATGAACTTCGTCACTGCGTATTTCACGATTCCCAGTATCTCCGGAGTAGCAGGTAGTAGGGATTTATGTTTCAATTGTGCGATGCAGCTGTCGTTCCAATGCCGTTCCCAATTTTGCTGTTGAAGGTTGAACATATTATAATCATCCTTTGTGCAATGATAGGTTCCTGAGTACTCTCTGTCAGCGAGAAAAAATTTTAAATTCGCATGACTCATGTGATTTAAGTACTGCTGTAACCTCCGGGGCATATCTTTAAATGTAAACCCAGTGTCATCCGACGGTAATACCATGCTGTAGCGATTATATCTGGAACTGAACGGCGAGGACAACAATATAAGTGCCTTTTTTATCATCACATCGTTTTGGTACGATCGGATATGGCTCATAAGTAAAGGAAACAGAAAAGTTTCACAAATGTAGCGTTCTTGTGCTGCATGACGTTCCTTGTTTTTGTGCAAAATACTCTGTGATTTAAAGCAATGAGGATGCAAACATGAGCCATTGAGTATACCTACATACCTCTAGTGCATATATCCCACATAAAATCATACTATCGTGTTCTTCCTCTGATAATAAAAGACGCATGTCCGCGCCCCCGGCATCCAAGCGATCACTCGGGAGTCCTAACAACTCAAAAGCTTGTTTTAGAAGTAAGGAATCCAAAAGACCATGAAATCCGAAGAAATATCGCCTCAGAAAAATATCAAAATTTTGCAAATCGACACGTTTATAGCATATAGCATAAAGGTAAAACCATAAGTGATAGGCATATACCCAGCCAACTACAAAATAATTACTTAGAAACGCTATCGCTGTGATGGTGGCTCTTAAGTACATACCGTGAAGTTCTTTAGTTTCGTACTTCGGTAAGCTCATAATTTTGAGATAGGATTGCACTACTATCCTTGGGCTTGCAACTGCAGTCACATAAAACTCCTGTGATCTTTTTTTTGTAGTTAAGAAATCTTGAAATGACCGGTGGTAAAACTTTATCTCCGAACGCCGTCTAAAAGATTCAGATCCAACTTTGAGGTCAAGTACTGAATGTAGCTGGTTCAATGCAAAGTACCCTTCTCCCTGTGGAAGGTCCAATAATTGTTCGATGACAAGAAGTACCCGGCATTGACTGCAGTTTACCGCCTTGACAATTGCTTTTGCACGTTCTAACATTGCACCAGTGAGACTTCTCTGGGTTGGTATAGATAGTTTTAAGGTTATCACATAACCCAAGACTTTCCTAGTTCTTTCTGTATCTTGCACCCTTAATAAAATCTCGCGGTAGAGAAGGTCGAGGTCTGCAAGTGGGGATGATTGATCACTATCCTTAATCCCGAGCACAATTTGGAGCTGTGCATCAGGATTACGGTTAGGGTTGGATATGAACTTCATCACTGTTGCAGCATAAATGAACTGTCTAGAAGACCGCTGAACAAGCTTCTTGATGCTCTGTGGAGACGGCCATGGTCGGGGAACAGATCGAAGTGCGATTTTGAACCTTGGATCACTCAAAATAAGCGAAAATCTACTCTGCAAGACTGTCGTGATGTCCTGCGAGACTCCTGCGATGCGATCCAATGAAATACAGTGCATTGCAAAGATGATTTCCTTGGAATTTAAAGCTTCTTGCATATGAAGTTCAGGCCGGCTGGTGATGAAGAAGCCGAGGGGAAAGTCCTCATAACGCACAGCCTTGGCTAACAACTGCAGAATCCCAACTTGGATAATTTCGTCTACGCATTCATCAAGCCCATCGATTACGATCATCGTTACAACAAGCTTGTCTCGAGGAACGGAAAGGCATGGCTCATAGATGAGGATCCGGAATTGATCCTCTAAGGACATATCGATGACTTCTGGATTGCGCTCCAGCTGTACAACGATGTGCCGCCCAAGCTCGTCATTCACCTTCGCAAGTTGATAGGCTATGGTTGTGATGAGCTTAGATGCGTTGTTGCGATCGGACACACTCCTCCAGAAAAAGAAACTGGCGCCTAACAACCCTTCCTTGACAGCCTGCTGGCAGACAGAACGCGCGATGCAAGACTTTCCCGTGCCTGCGGGTCCTTGCAAAAATCTGATACCAGTCTCTCTCTCCTTGAGTTTGGCCCACTCATGTGTATCAGCGAGAAGCTGCTTGCGTGTGTCCGGATGACACTTAGGCGCATCGTACTGGGCCTTCGAATCATGGGATGCTCCACGCGCGGCATGTTGGTAAAGATTCCGTAGGTCTTGTGCCACTAATTGCTGTTGTAGTGTTATGCGATTGACTTCAGCTGAGCACTAACCATTGGTAACCGATACTGAATTGTCTACAAAAGTCGAGTTGTTCACAACAAAGTTTGACGGTTGGTAAAATGCTGGCATGTTGGCTTAGTGGAGGAAGTGTCGGGAAAAGAGACGCTTGGATGTCGAATTTGAATCTGTTTATATGTGCGTGAAGGACCGTGTATTTCGTGGAAGAATCGTTTGACGTAAGTGCTGTGCACTGACAAGACAGTGGACACTTCATGTTTCTCGTAATTAGAGCCTACTCGCAAATATCACACCACTTGTATGGCGGTGCAGCGAGGCCTCCGAGCCAATGTGGGCCACGCTGTCCAGAACATTCATCGTGAACCTTTCATAAGAATTTTTGAGGAATTTGAGTGTTCCTTATTGGTTTCTTACCGATGAGAGCGCAAGGCTAATTGAGTCTAAGCTGGTATTGAAGTACCAAAGCTTGAAACAGGTGCATGAAACATGAAGTATTGGGCATTAATGAAAGACAAATGAAAGCGTTCTCGTGCGGTGACGTGAGTCGTGTTGGAGCCTAAGTTGTACAGCCTCGTGCCACCCAGCATTTACGTAATCTCATCTAACAAGCCATGATGCTTCCAATCATGCCGGTTCAACTTTGAACTTTCGCTGACCCAATGCGCGTACCGTACCGAAACTAACGATGCCAGACGGTGCCACTACGACACAACTCGCGCAACGAAAGGACAAGGACATGCTCAAGTTGTTATACATCGACATCCACCTTCCTCTACTAGGTTAAACCTCTACCGTCTTACAGGTCTCTTCCCTCGCAACCACCCTGTACAGCTTCTTCTACCAACACTCTCTCATCCCATGCACATGGCTAATCTGTATCAAATATGTTTCGGGCACGAGAGCACCCATAGGACTTTACATGAAGACAGGCTCAGTTTATGAAGAAGGCCCAGCTTAGGGAGATTAGAAACATCGGTTTGTCCCCCTCTCTTCTTCTCTGACTTAAAACTGACACTTTCAACCATCTATAAGCGTGGCTTATTCTCTCCCTTGGCGAATCCACCGCATTGAATGCATCGGTGGTTACTCCCCCTTTTTCATCCAGTACACACCAAGGACTCACCCATCCTCCCATTACTGCGGTTATTTTCAAGTCGTTGTCGACATCACATCCGACGCCAACTATATCAGTCTCGTGAGCTGTGAACGTTTGAACGTACAAAGACAGTTGTTCGGGGTGGAAGCTGAGAGGACTATAGGCTAGGACTACTCGCTGGCAGATGTTCGAATGATCATCACTGGTTCATTTCCTACTCTTCTATCCCATACGGGCATAGCGAATCAGCGACACCTTACAGACTACAGTCTCATACTCTCTACACTTCCCCAACCGCCTGAAGCCTGTGGTCAATTCTCGGCGCCCTTCCACCGACCTGCACGTACATCCCTGTATTCAAGTACACACATCGCGAGAGACACGTACATCCTCACCCTCCTCAAGACTCCACCATGACTTCAAGAAAGCCATCTTTTGGATTTTCCACGTCACTGGGTACCTCCCCCTTTCCCCCCTCTCTATCCAAGCCAACATCTTCAATCTACTAGCGTCGATTCCATGGCCACACCTGCCCTTCACGACCACCCTCTCAACCAAAGGCAAATCGACCGCATCGAACATATCACGCCGTCCTTCCCTTCATCCAATCCCCACCGGCCGCATTCAACTACGAAAAGAAGCACGCAATCATCAACGTTCGAGACGAAGACTCAGTTCCCCTGCGCAAAAGGCCATTGCGCTTTGGTCCGGTTGCTAGACGTCACTGGTACGCCCCCCTTTCATACCTCTTTGTCAAAGCTAACATGTTCAACCGACTAGCGTCGATTCCACAGCTACGCGTGCTCTCCACTGCCATATCCTCTCATACTAAGGCAAATCCATGCTAGGAACGCATCCGCGTTCTCCTCATCCATTGCTCTCCGGTCCCATGCAAAGTACTGCAATCATGAACCTTCGAAACGACGACTCCGGTCCCCTGCGCAGGACAGTAGGCTTCTAACGCCTCTTTTTTCGATTGACACCGCCTCCCAGTGTCGGAATAAACACATGGGCATACAGGTTTTGTAGGAGTGGCAACGAGCGTGCACGTACGGGTCCGTGTCTTGGTGCTACTTGTGTATGTTTTAATAGTCGTGGATATATCTTTTTGTGAGTAATTTGTGTGTGGATTTCTTGTTGCTTTGGAATGTAAGGGTGCTTATTCGCTGCTGGTCTCTGTTAATGCGCTCTAATCAAATGAGCTTTGGCGTCATAGGAATTTGCGATCGCAACTTTGAAAAAGTAGAGCAGTAAATGTAATACGTTTTAAATCCTGCTGGGGATTGTTTTGGCTTTCTTCAACTTCTCCTTCCGATCGTTGAGATATAATATACCTGTCGACCCAGGTCTTCGTACATGAAGGTGGTATCCAAAATTTGATATGGACGTTAAAGCTATCTCCTGACTATACTCTTTTATTCATCCATTGATCCTCATACAACAAGGCTCTGGTATTAGAAGGTAGCCCGCCTCACTGCCATCTCTGCTTCGTCATATTCTCAACGACGACGATTCCGCCTCCTCCGGCCGTGCGTAATCCAATAGTACCTCTCGATTTGGGGTATGTATTTTATATGGGACTATTCAACTGTGCTGGTGCCCTTGGATATTGGGAATAGGTAGAAAAATAGTTTGTTGCGGAAGGCGACGCGTTTCGTTCATCTAGAGCTTTTAAGTTTTGTACAGAGGTTCACCGCATACGACACGTCATTCTCACCATTCTCACAATCCTTATACAATGCACCATCCTAACTATCCTCGTACAGCACGCTCCCGCTCTTCTAACTACCATGTAATAAGTGCACGCTCGCCTTCCTCATAGACGGCTCGATCACCTTCGGCCATTCGCATGAAGGCTACCATTGAAGTACACGCCCTCTCCCAGTTTACCACATTCAATAGCTCCAATCAGATAAGCCCAACGTCTAATGGAACTGCTTGATTTGGGGAGAAGCAGTATAAGGGCCTCGGGGCGTAGGTTGTGGTTGAGCATATCGAAGTATGATGCACTATCTTCGACTTCAGGACGCTGGCAGCTGGGGTTTCGGCGCTCCGTTTAAGTGCCTTCCTCCTTCTCTTCTTCATTTCTTCCTTGGTCAGATTGCAACTTCTTCAATCACCATCACCTGTCTATAACAACATCTCGCCTTTACGAAGGACTTCTAAATCCATGCTCATGCATGGGCTTAACACTTCCATGAGGAGGCAGACGAGCGGGGATGGCGACTGATTATAAAGCTGGTATGTCTAAATATGTACTTTTAGTCGTTTTGCCATATAAAATACAGAGAAAGACTTGGGGATGGTTTCAATCGGCGTGACAGCGGTGGTTGTAAGGACTGGGGAATGGAGATTTAGTATATATAGTAGATACACCTATTTCTAGATACCGAGTATGCGTACATGACCCTGAAAAACTACATAACTACCATATAGACGAAGACATATTTAGGGTATAAAGATAATCGATGAGTATAGATAATGTCCGAGACGAGTTATTCACTTTTTGATGAGGGAGGTAGATTCGGATGGGGTTACACCGCAAGCAAGGAGGAATGGCTCGATAGCAATTTTACTGTCGAGTTCTGTGTTTTTGAATCTGATCCGCTGTGCTTCAATAATATCTTGAGGAGGAGTTGGTGATCCTATAGTTCGTCAGAATCTTTATTTGTGACTGTCTGAATCATAATGTGTGTACCTTACCCCAGCTTAGTAGATCCTCCTCTTCGTCCCGATCTTCTGCCGTGGATTCCGCCTCTGCGAAGCGAGACTCCCTTTCGACAGTATATTTGTCGATTGGGATAGCGGCATGCTGACCGGAGGGGGTTGTACGTCATAACCTGAGCGAGTTCCTACATTTTAGTTCTACTTCTTTAAACGCTTCCTCCCATGCTGCAATAATTTCTTGAGGAGGACTCGGCAAATTCTATAAAATCTTTAGAATTGTTAATTGTCTGGATTATAAAGAGAATACCTTGAGCCAAGTCAGTAAATTTCCTTCAAACTTAAGATCGCAAAGACCCCAATGTCTCGGGTGCCGGTTAATGAATTTCGACGCTGCCAATTTTACGATTTCCAGTAGCTCAGGAGTAGCGGGTAGTAGGGATTGATGGTTCAATTGAGCAATACAGCTGTAGTTCCAATGATGTTCCCAATTCCCCCGTTGAAGATTGCAGATATCGCGATCACCTTCTGTGCAATGATAAGTTCCTGAAAACTCTCTGTCAGCAAGGAGAATTTTCAGATTCTTGTTGCCGATGTGTTCTAAGTACCGATGTAACATCGGGGGTACAAATTCAAATATAAACCCAGTGCCATCCGATGGCAATACCATGCCGTAGTGAGTAGAGCTGGAAATATACTCCAAGGATGACAACATCAGTGCTTTTTTTATAATCACATTGTTCTGGTACGATCGGATATGGTTCATAAGTAAAGGGAACAAAAAGGTTTTGCGAACGTAGGGTTCCTGAGCCGCATGACTTTCCTTGTTACCGCACCTCATTATCTGTCATTTAAAGCAATGAAGGTACAAACATGAGTCATTGAGTATACCAACATACCTCTAGTGCAGCTATCCCAGATAAAACCATACTATTGCGTTCTTCCTCTGATAATGAATCATGCATGTCTGCATCCCTGGCATCCAAGCCACCACTCGGAAGTCCTAACAGCTCAAAAGCTTGTTCTAGAAGCAAGGGATCTAAAAGGCCAGGAAATCCAAAGAAATATGTCTTGAGCCCAATATCATAACTTTGCCAATCGAAATTAGAGCGTTTTGAATTTTGAATGTAATATCTGTAATTAATTTCAGGCCATAGGTGATAGGCATATACCCAGCCAACTATGAAATAATGACTTAGAAATCCTTCCGCTGTGATAAAGACTCTTAAGTACATATCATGAAGCTCTTTAGTTTCGTACTTCGGCAAACCCATAATTTTGAGAGTGGACTGTACTATATCCCAGCCTACAATTGAAGGCACATGAAAATCCCGTGATCTTTTTTTGGTGGTTAAAAAATCATGAAATGACCTATGGTAAAACTTAATCTCCAAACGGTGTTTAAAAGATTTGGATCCAACTTTGAGGTCAAGTACTGAATGCAGTTGGTTCAATGCGAAGTACCCTTCTGCCTGTGGAAGATCCAATAATTGTTCTATGACAAGGAGTAGTTAGTGTTGATTATAGTTTATTGCCTTGATAATAGCTTTTATACGTTCTGACATTGGACCAGTGAGACTTATCTGGGTTAGTGCAGGTAATTTTAAGGTCATCATATAACCCAAGACTTTCATAGTTCTTTCGGTATCTTGCACCCTTAATAAAATCTCGCGATAGAGAAGGTCGAGGTCAGCAAGAGGGTATGATTTGCCACTATCCTTAATCCCGAGCACAATTTGGAGCTGTGCGTCGGGATTACGATTAGGGCTAGATATGAACTTCATGACTGTCGCTGCGTAAATGAACTGTCCAGAAGATCGCTGAACAAGTTTCTTGATGCTCTGTGGGGATGGCCATGGTCGAGAAACAGATCGAAGTGCGATTTTGAACCTTGGATCACTCAAAATAAGTGAAAATCCACTCTGTAAGACTGTCTCGATGTCCTGCGAGACACCTGTGATGCGATCCAATGAAATACAGTGCATTGCAAAGATAATTTCCTTGGTATTCAAAGCTTCTTGTATATGAAGTTCTGGCCGGCTGGTGATGAAGAGGAAATTCCTCATAACGCACAGCCTTGGCTAACAACTGCAGAATCCCAGCTTGCATTATCTGGTCTATGCATTCATCAAGCCCATCGATTACGATCATCGTTACAACGAGCTTGTCTCGAGGTACGGAAAGACATGGCTTGTAAATGAGGATCTGGAATTGATCCTCTAAGGACATATCAACAACTTCTGGATTGTGCTCCAGCTGTGCAATGATGTGCCGCCCAAGTTCATTGTTTACCTTCGCAAGCTGATAGGCTATGGTTGTCATGAGCTTGGATGCGTTGTTACGATCGGATGCACTCCTCCAGAAAAAGAAACTAGCGCCTAACAGCCCTTCCTTTGTAG